>BCLG01000292.1:193616-218227 GCA_001602295.1 Zoysia matrella
GCCGTCTTGCCGACAGGTGGACCCACCCGTCGTTGTCGACATCACTTCGTTCCGTCCAGGCGCGTTCATGACCCGTCACGTCGGGCATGTCGGCGGGTACCGTGATACCTGTCCGGCGCCACTGTGCTAGCTACAGCGCTGACCCATCGTGTCTGGCAGTCGTCGCAGCTTTCTGCTGGAGTGTCGTCGTGGTGAACCTTGTCCTGTCTCGTCGGGACGGATGGCAGCTGGTCCCCGGAGTAAATGTACCATAACGCGGTACTTGCCTTCTGGGGGTCGCTCCCGGGTGTTATCCTTAGGGCCCGGGGTCTTCGCGCCCTTGCGCGGCCATGCGATAGCCGTCGTAGATCGTTGCGGAGGGGTCAGAGCCCGTGTCATCTGACCCTCGACTTTCTCGTTGGAGCGATCTGTTAGGTACCCGGGGTACGTGATCCCGACAACCTCCAGGTGAGTCATCAAGGGTCTCTTAAGAAGTACTGTAGGTATTTTATGTTTTTCCACAAAACTTGATAATATGAATGAATGTAATGCTATAGAATCAAAAAGTACGGTTGCAAGAGTGGATTCTACCAAGTACTCACCGAGCACAACTCCTGGGGCATCTTGGGCCTCTTGAGCATGGATGTGGTTGACACGGGCTCGTCCAAAGGACTGTTGCGACTTCACTGGCTGGTTGGGAGCACGTGCATTTCCACAGGTAGCTTCGGACTCTATGGTCCTTGGTCCATTCACAGTGTTTGGACTGAACGGAACCAGCTGACTTATTCTTGTAGGGACAGTTGGCAATGAAATGTCCAGTGTTTCCATAGTGGAAGCAAGCCTTGGTGTGGTTGGTCACTTGCCCACCACTGTACTGCTGGGTCTTGGTGTTGCTCTTGCTTCTCTGAGGGAAGCTAGGTTGCTGAGAGATGCACACTAGAGTCTTTAACTGCATTGGTGCCTGATTCCTTTGTCCTTAAAAGTAAGAGAACTTAGACTTCTGTGACCTGTCCAACTGCTAGTTTTGACGAGAAGCAAACTTCCGGTTCTTGTCCTTGGATAGCTTAGTCCCTGCTTCCTCAGTTAGGTTGGTCATGTTCATCATGGTATTGAAGTCAAGGTAAATATGGAGAATCATTTGAGCCCTTAGCTTGCTCTCCAAACCTTTCTTGAACTTGCTCTGCCTCTTGTCAGTGTTGACCTCATCAGTGCATAACGGGATAGTTTAATGAACTTGTGAATGTATTGATTCATCATCATGCTTCCTTAACTCAGGTTGTAGAACTCATTTGCCTTAAGCTCAATAGTTCCTTCCGGGATATGGTAGCAGCGGAACTCTTCCACAAATTCCTCCCAAGTGATGGCAGAGGCATCACTGCAGCTTCACAGCAGTTCTCCCATCAAGCTAAGGATATACCAATGAGCTGATGGGATGCCAGAAGAACTCTGTCTCTACCAACACAGTGGATAGCATCCAACTTCCTTTGGATGTTCCTCAACCAGTCATCAGCTTCAAGTGGGTCCTCAGATCCTTCAAAGGTAGGTGGCCTAATCCTGACAAAGTCAGCCATCTTGCTTTGGAATTCCTATCCATTGTGTTGCCGCTGCTGATTGCCTCCATGCACAAGTGCTTCAAGAAGGCGAGTTTGAGCTGCCATCACCTCCACTAAATTGTTGAGAGGAGGGCCAGGCAACTCTCCATGGTTTGAGTTCTCCGCTTGCTCTTCAACTCCGTCTTGGTTCACTTCTTCTTCCACACGATTGGCTAGCGCAGGCTATTGACGCTCACGACGTTTACGGATCCTTGCAGAGCGCTTTGGAGCCATCTGTGAAGATATGAGGGGGAGTAGCACCAGTTAGAAGTAGTGTTTAAAATTTCTCTTTTTTTTTGTGTTTACGCTCTTTGTGTGAGTTCTTTTTTAAGATTCGTAGCTTAGCACCCGATAAGAATTCACACAAACACAAACAATCACATTGCACAAGCGTCTAACACATGGCGTACAATACTGGAGGATAGCTACAGAGGATGGAGCTACTAGTACTGCAGTTACATGGGGTAGACTACACCGTAGATACTAAGGGGTACATCTTCCACCATGCTCTCTTGAATATGTGGAATGTCGGACCGGCGGGGCTTCATCCCGCGATGATGATTATCGCCCTCATCTTAAGTAGATGTTGCTGGGTCATGGGCATCCATCATGTTGGTGGGTCCTCTGTCTTCTTGGTCGGGGAAGTCTCGTGCGAAGAAATGGAGATGTGGTCTTCATTCTCCTTTGAGAACGGCTGGGTCAACAGGAGAGGCTCTTCTTCTTCCTCCTCTGTCGCAGTCTCTTCTGAAGGAGGTGGAGCGGAAAAGACTTTAATGAACCTCCTCTTGGCACCACCTGCTGGGTAGATAGGGATCCCATCCAAAATTGGATTTTC
Organism: Zoysia matrella; assembly: GCA_001602295.1. NCBI lineage: Eukaryota > Viridiplantae > Streptophyta > Magnoliopsida > Poales > Poaceae > Zoysia > Zoysia matrella. The sequence goes on from BCLG01000292.1 coordinate 196,023, forward strand.
ACCCTCCCTAAGGATATGCAGGTTCCTCCTATGGGCACGTCCTGTGAGTTATGCTTGGTTGGCTAGCCTATTGTAGCAATTCTCTGCGGCCTTCAACTTCTCAGCAGCAATGACAGCACAACTTTCTGCTTCTGCTTCGCGTGCCTTAGCTTCGGCTAGCTAGATATGTATGGTCCTAACCTTTGTCTCAGCCTCCTCAACCCGAGTGATACATTTATGGAATCGGGCAGCCAGACCATCACCTAGCACATACAAAGCGAGCTGGTAATGAGTCATAGCCACCACAGTTGGATCCTTCTCACTCATCCCAGACCTTTAATAGTCTTCATCCTTGCAAGTCAAGTGGGTCGGTTCCTTTCCAGTGATGGAAGAACCTCATTGGCGTGCGTCCAATGGGCTTCTCATACATCTGGCACAGGTACCGAAGAGCTTTGCATGCCACCGCTTGGTAGGTGTCAGAAAATCTTGACCCAATAGTGGTGACACTCCACGGCTTTTTCTCCGGGTAGCTCTCAATACTTCCAATATGTATGGTGACTTCACAACATTGGGTACCAAACTCCTCATACTCTCTGCCGACACAATCTGCGAGCATGATGCCAAGCCTAACCATAGCTTCATGCAACACCTTGGGAAAGCCCTCAGTCTCCAAGCAGTAGTCGGTAACCCATCCGTCTTCATCCATCTATAGGCGAGAAGTAAGAAAACAAAGGAGAGGAGTTTTAGCAAATAGTTTTCACGTCCAAGCCTAGGATCAAATCCTACAATCAACTACGGCTCTGATGCCACCTGAAGTGCTCCGAGTATTCCCGGTGCTAAACACTTTATTATACCATATTATACCAGTTCCTAGATCAGTCGTTAATACAACAAGTGTTACAACAGGTGATACCACAGGTCACGTCGGGAAGCGGATGAGAAACAAACGACCAGAAAATACAAGTTACAAATAACAGAATTACAACTACAACCCAGACAAACACATATAGAGGCGAACACATAGCGAAAACTACTAGATGGCAACACTAATCCACAGGCAAAGTCGAGTACGGACGAGACCAAAGCTTAAGTGTTTTACTCACTGTCGACGTCGACAAAATCAAGATCTTCCTCTGTAATCAATAAGCAAGAATGAGTAAAAAAATACTTAGCCAGTCTCGACCCTTGCCCTACCATCAAGGGGAAGATGAATGCATTTGGCAGTAGCAAGATTTAGGCCATAGTTATCAATATTACCGTAAAGCTAATTTTCACATGCAGAGGTTTAATTTTATAAAGCAAGTTTTATAAACCTTATATTACAATATTAGTTGGTCAAGTTTTAACATTGTCGGACACCCCGTCCATGACAACTTCGACGAGCGACCGGTCCTAATACTGAAAAATCACTGACACCTCAAGGATCATCCCATGCTAGTTTTTGTGACTGAACCATAGTCTGTCCATGACTGTGGACTCAGCTATCCGAATAGATTTTAACTCTGCAGAGATTGTATACTTTACCCACACACTGAGCGCAGCATCATACCGTGACCAGTAGTGTTGTCTCACAAAGCCAATACCCATCACAACATCATCCTCACTAATCGTCCATGGAAGTGACCATAGGTTCATGACCATGAAATCAGGTCAACAACTGGGTCGCCAAGTCTGCACCACTTGCACCTTTTTCATGGGCTTCCATTGCTCTCAGCCTCCAAATGATTAACAGACTAGTTGACAGGAGTTAGGCTAAGCCCTGCTGCATACAAAGTCATGTGGCTACACATAAAAATGACTAGGTAAAATATCACCTCAACTCAGTCCTTAATTGAGCCAAGACAATTATCTCCACCATAAACCTACCACAAAGGTAGCTTTTATTCTCCTAAAATAAGCCTATCACAAAGGTAGCACTTATCCAACAGAATCATCTCGACTCATAATCAAATTCATTATCATAGTATTTTTAGTTATCACCCTACCGATATCCCACAACACGACTAAGGACACACACATTTTGCTTTGTAAAAACTAGTGATAATAAATATATAGATAAACTAAGAGATATCACAGTCCTAAGCATTGAGCTAAAAAAGGTGATCATCATGCAAATTTGTTATGTCCTAAATGATTATCCTAAGTTTATCACGAAATAAATAGGATCGATAATATAATTTAGTAGTCTTGGTGATGCTATAACAATGATTTTCAAACAATCGATTCGGCATTTTATGTAGTAAAATGGCTTCTATATTTTGTAATTGAATCATAGGATAAATATAATCGAAGGGAAATGAATTGAGACTTGGCTTCGATATGTCCTCGAGAGGGTTCTAACTCCGCGGCTCCGGGTTCCTCCTCCTTAAACTCTCTGTTTGCTAATTACGCGCAACCGACAGACAAGCAAATAATAAAAATAAATATCAGCAAAAATGGTAAATAAATTACAGAAATTATGGGACTGGTTTTAATGAATAAAGGAGGATTTTAGATGAATGTAGGAGAAAGAATCAGATCATTTGGAACCCGAATGTGGGAGATACGGATTTTTATAGTGTTGGCTGGAGACTAATTTCGAAATTGGTTAAACTAATTGTGGGTGGGTGTCGTTTCACGGCCTGGTCCACCAGATGGACCACTGCTGCTGCTTAGGCTTGCGCAGGGGCATATGAGCCTTGTGGCCTAATTTCCCTAACACTAGATTAATCAAGCCTGCTTGTCGCACTACTGTAAAAAGCATTTATCCTTAAACCCTCCCATGACCAATGCAAGCGGTTGATAATTTAAAACCATTGACACTAAAAAACAGATGAACCCCAAAGAAACAACCGTCTGTGAAGAGCTCTTAATGCAGACGGCTGTCAACAGAAACCGCGAGCACAAGATTTGTGCCCGCGGCTCCTTATGTCAGCTGCCTGCATTCAGTTCATTTTTGCAAGCGGTGGATTGGAACAACCGCGTAAGGCAGACAGCAGTCCACGGCCACGCTGGCAATCCGCAGCTCGATCCTCCTCTACCCATTTGTTCACCGTTCGATCACGACAGAAGGAACACACTTTTAGCCTATCCTGACCGTCCACTGCTGCAGTCCCTATGCCTCAATCCCCGTGCACTTCATTCCATTTCATTTTCCTGAATCAAGTCCCTAGGCTCCACTCCATTTCATTTTCCCTCAATATCCCCTTGCTCTCTCTCTCTCTCTCTCTCACACAAACAGGTCCTGAGGTGGCCTCGGCGGTTGTCAGTGGCGGAAGAGTGGGGGCGTTGACGGCGGCAACTCAGCGGCGCACTTGGGCCTGCGTGCAGCGTGCAGCGTTGCAAAGGATTATAATCCCTTTAGCCTGTGTCAGTGTCTGCAAAGAAAAAAAAGAATTAGGCCTTGTTGAATAATTGTTCATGTTCAACAAACTAAAAAAAAAATTCAAGAATTGAATTCAGAACATGCATGGGAATGCTTTGTTTGGTCTTAATACTGTATAAGGTGTGGATGTTCAGAATAAAAATACGGAAAACCTGGTTAGCAGGACTGACATATATTTAGAATGAATCTCATCAACCTCGGAACCAATGATTCTTGATCCTTGGAAATTAGTACCGTAAGATTCAAGCTAAAGGGACACATTTCCAGAACTTCTCGCGTATCTGCTGAGTGCAAAATCATCCTCATCAGAGCACTTAACTCTCAGGATCCATATATTCAGTAGAACACCTGGGTTCTGCACACACTGAAACGAAACATCTATAATAAGTGAGTCGCAACCAAATTTGAATGAACTACAAAGCTAGGAAATGAGAAAGCAGATTACCTGCAAGAACTTGAAGGGGAGCAAAACAGGGGATTGGAGCAGCGTCTGGTGTCACGGCAGCCCGTCCATCCCACCACTACTGGATAAGGGAGAGCCTGTTCGCAGGTCAACTCATCCCCTGGTCAACGTTATGTATATCGCAGATCCCACTACCAGCTTGGACGTCTCCAGTCCAGCCATCCGCTGCGCATCCATCAGAGCCAAGCACAAGCTTAATTGGAGCAGTGAAGATGTAGCAACAGCTAAGTACAGAGGAGGATGGTAGCGAGATAGCGTAGAGACTTACGATGTATATATGTCACAGAACCCGGAGAAGGTGAGCGTCGTGAGCAGCTTGCAGTCGATGCCCCTCACCAGACCATCAGCACATTCGCCGCCTGCCACATCGCCGCATGAGAGAATACCTGACGCAAGAAAAAGAACACCGAATCAGTTCCTCCGATCCGACGGCCACGGTGGCGGAGCAGTCGAGGGTTGTGAGCTGGGAAACCCAGGGGGAGATCCACATTTGGGGAAGGAGATATTGGGGCAAAGGGAGGGAGATGAGGAGCCGAAGAGGGTCAAAGGGCTCAGGAAAAGGAACCTAAGCATTGCGGAAATTGATATGTCGGGTCAGTTTTTTGGCTTGATGGAGTGAGACTAGTGTCGAAGGCGCCGGAAGGAAGGAAGCGCCGGAGGGAGCTCCGCGAGCGAGGGGATGAAGGAATCGAGGTGGCGGCGGGAGCTAGGAGTTGAGAGGAGGCAAGGCGGCGGGCGTTGGGAATGGAGAGGCAGCAGTGGGCTCAGAGAAAGGAGCATGGTGGGGAGGTGAAACGTGGGGGAAGGAGGCGACGGCGGACGTGAGCGAACGGAGAGGCAGCAACGGGCACAACAGGGATTAGTCGACGGCTCGGATGAGACACATAAGTGCAAATCTAACGCTTCAAACAAAATTGATGATATAGCACGTTGAGAATTAAAATTAAGATGTCAGTGGGTAGTGATTATATAGATATTATAGATATTTACACATGATAAGTTTAAAATGCAGAACAGTATAAATTTATAACAGAAGCCATGATTTAATATAGAATCTAATTTGAATAATTAAGTATATTTTGAAAAATTTATGAAGTCTACTTTTAAAATGGCTCTATCCTCACCTTTATACCATAACAGAGTTCACGTCAATTATCGTTTTAATACAGAAAGTATTGTGTCACCTCAACTTGAACCGTTAGACCGTGTATCAAGTTGAGCTGGCGCGTCCTAGGTTTAAGGACGACTCCCGCACCCCTAGTCGTCATACACTCTATTTAAAGGTTCAGCCGTCACTAGAAACACTTAGGGTTTTTTTGTTATAGTTTAGTTTTTCTGTAAATATTTTAATCTTTAGTTGTATCTAAAGATCACTTGTTAAACATCTTTTGAAAACCACACATTTGAGAGATTTCAGCTTTCTCTTGTTCTAGCTTGTTCTTTAATTGCTTGCAGGAATTAATTTTCATGATCAGGTTGATCTTGCTGTTCCGGTGAGGTCAATAACCATTCAGAGTTGGTTTTTGAGACTGTTAAGGTGCACATGACCTATTCGTTTGTAATGAGATCTTAAAGGTCATCTCACTGAAACATCGGGCACTCAAATTCCTATTAGAGCTGGGCCGTGCCTTTTACAGGTAGAGATGCAAGGGTTGAGCGGCGAGCTCGCCGGTGTAGCGGAGACAACGGCTCATTGCGCGTGCTGCAAGCGCGCGACGAGGTTGGGCTGGGCGGTGCACTGCTAGCAGGTGATAGCGCTCAGATGACGCAACGGCACGGGCAGCGGCTCTGCAGCATAGGAACGACGACGCGTGCGAGGAGCGGCAACGGCGTGCTGGGCTGCGGCTGCTCACGCGTCAGGGCAGAGGTGCGTCTTCTAGCAGCTTGGCGCGGCGCCGTGGATGTGATGGCATGGCTGCAGCTCGGTATGTTTGAGCAGCTTTGAGTGTTTGACGCCATTAACGCAGGTAGAGCTGCATGTGGTGGAGCTCGAGTCATGATTCCAAGATGGGATGGCTAAGTAGGTTTTGGCAGCGGCGAGCAATGGAGACGAAAGGTGTTAGGTGAGTCATCTTCAGAGAGGAAGGAGGGAAGGGGGCTGCTAGGTAGCTCCGGAAGCTTATCAATGGTAGAGATGATTAGGAATTAGAAGAGAATGGTTATTATTTGCAAAATTCCTTTTAGTTTGTGAATTTGAATGGATGAATTTTTAGGGTGTTACAACTTACACGATGCCCACTCTATATAAAACACAAGCCTTTTTAGCTTCAAACTTTACTCCAACAATTGGCATTATAGCAGTCAAGTGTCTGTTATTCTTTTTCATCCACTTTCCGAGGTAATATACAAAAGTTCTTTTTTCCAACTAAATTTTTACTATTAACGGTGACAAAGGTTTTCCTTACATAAAAAAATAAAAATACACCTTTGCATTGGCAGAACTCTTGGGATCGAACATGTGGGAATTCTTATAATTAATCTATTTCCTTGCTACGAAAATCCGAAAGTACTTTCTTAATATTTTTGGGCCTAAAACCTCTTGGGTCTCTGTTTATGGAGGTCACGGATCTTTGTGGGCCTAAAACCTCTTTTGCGATGAGTATAGAAATTTTTATGGGCCTAAAATATTTCTTTGATGCCATTGTTAAATATGTGCATAAGAGATAATATGAGTTGGATCCGCACAAAATATTGAATGTTCAGAATTAGAGTACTAATAGGCCTGCAACATATAATCCATAAGTAGGGTCTAAATAAGTGGAGATGGGCTGTCCTATCCATCACTGCCACTCTTCCTCCCACAAAACCATAGTCGTTCTCATTGTTGCTAGCATACCCATGCACAATGTCCCACACACAGTGGCAGACCTGAGGCCACACAGACCGTGGCCCGAGTTGTGGTTCTATTTTCAATAGAAAAGTTAGGGAATTTATGATGAATCGTAACATTCTCATAGGAACATTCAAGTTTGTGTCCCGATTCTCTTCTTTGGGTTGGGTTCTCTACTGCCCACACCTAAATGTATAGATACTGCAAAAACATTGTTGTTGTGGTGCTATTTAGCTGGATGACAAGTAGACAATAGCTACACAAGTAGGAAAAAGGTTGTTGTGAATCATTTCCCTTACGGCGATACGTGTCTCGTTAAATCAGATCACTCCAACACATCGTCTCCAATTCAGCTGTGTGTCAATTGGTAATGGCCCCGTTTGGAACAACTATCCTCCACCACGCTTTATCTCAAAACTAACTTTCTAACAAAACAGATTTGCTCCACCATGCTCCAGGAAGAAACTACTAGGTGTTTGGATCCCTCTCCCCGCTTCTCCTCACCACTGGAGCTTTTGGAGATAGGAATGGAGAGAGCCGGAGGCAGGGACAGTGGTGGCGTGGACGCAGGCGGGGGCGTGGATGGAACCGAGGGCGACGGTAGCATGGACGGAGACGAGGTCGACCAGAGTGTTAGCACGGCTCCATCTGGTGCAATAGGCATGGCGCATGCAAGAAGCCCAAGGACAAGGCGGCCCAGTGTGCGTGTGTGTGGGCCGGAGTGGACCAGCTAGGCTGGTCTTGCATGAGTGCCCAGCTAGATAAGAGCTGCGGCGGCTGGTGTTAGTGTCAAGATTATTGTACTCTCTTTTCCCCAATACTATCTTCCTGCTTATCCCTATCTCTTCTCTCTCTTCCTCACTGCAGTCACCGGCTCCAACCCGCTAGCTCTGGTGGAAAGGCTGACAACCTAGTATCAGAGACACAATCCAGGACCTGGAGGAGTTTATCCACTACACGCGGTGCGTGAAGCAGCTTGGAGCTATGGATCCCAATCTGAAGTTGGCACTCGATGCGCAGGCACAACACCTGTTGGAAGTGATCGATGCGCATTTCGCCAACCACGTGGGGGGAGCGTTTGGAGCTTCTCGAGCGCTCGACCAACCTCCGCCGACTTCGCAACTTTCGGTGGCAGTGCTCGAGTCCGGCGTTGGGGCCAAGTTGTCGGACCTTGAGGCGGCTTCAGTGACACAGATGGACTAAATCGAAGCATTGGCGGCGACTAGGGCAGCTCCGTTGGAATTAGCTACTGTGGCCTTCAAAGCATGGCGTCCCAACATCGAGGCTTCACTAGAAGAGATCCGCGGCGAGCTCTATCAACTGCACATCGACCGCGACGGCGAGCCCAAGACCAAGACCGGAGGCACGAGTGGTATCCTGGCTACTCCAGCTCCGTCTCCTTCGGCCAAACCTACTCTAGATCCGAGCACGAGGTCTTCGACTGGACGTGCTGTGATCGACAACAAGGACCCTTCCTTTGGTCGTGTCTACACACACTCATCAACAATATTCTAGAATGGCCAATCCTCCACTGCCCCAGTACTCTCAACCGTTTACAGTTTCACCGCCATTTACCCCTGCACTGCCTGGCAGTACACCCAGGAATTTTTCTGCTAGTAATCTGCCTAAACTGCATTTCTCAACTTTTGATGGTGACAACCCCAAGCTCTGGATTTTTCGCAGCACAGATTATTTTGACATGTATGATATTGATTCGGCTGTTTGGGTGAAAGTAGCATCGATGCATTTTGTGGGGGTAGCTGCTTGCTGGTTACAATCGATGGATAGGTATGTGAGGGGCTCCGGGTGGAGTGAATTCTGTCGTATGCTGCTTGAGCACTTTGGGAGGGATCAACATGAGGGTCTCATTCGTCAGTTGTTTCATATTAAACAAGTTGGTGCAGTGGCCGATTATGTGGCTCAGTTCACAAAATTGCTGGAAGATATTCCAGCTAGTATGCTAGTTCAGCAGCCGCATGACTTTGATTCTGCTTGTAGCCTAGCCCTGTTACAGGATGAAGTTGCAGATCCTTCCCGCTGCCGAACCACACCCCGAACTGATCCTGTGTTTCCTTCCAAACAACCACCACCCCGCTCTGCTCTTTCTTCTTCTGTCCTGCATGCTGAATGGTTCATTGATCACTATCATTTTTGCAGCACCCTCAAAATCTTACTCCTGCGGTCTTTTGATCTGATTGTTGGTATGGATTGGTTGGAAGCTCATAGTCCCATGAAGGTTCATTGGGCCCACAAGTGGATGTCAATCCCTTATGAAGGAACTTCTGTGGTGTTGCATGGTCTGACTGTGTCCGATCCAGATGTGGTTTTCTTGCAGTTATTGCCATCCTCCTCGTCACCACCTGCCCTGACTACTGACTCGGCTCTGCCTGCTGAAGTTGCTTCTATCTTAGCCGAGTTTACTTCAGTGTTTCAACCACAGTCATCTCTGCCACCTCCTCGCTCTTGTGACCATGCTATACCTCTAATTTCTGGGGCACAACCGGTGAATGTTCGTGCTTATAGATACCCTCCTGCCTTGAAAACTAAAATCAAGAAGCAAGTGTCTGAAATGTTAGCTGCTGGTCTAATTCAGCTGAGTGCAAGTGCTTTCTCTTCTCCAGTGTTGCTTGTTAAAAAGAAAGATGGCACTTATCACTTTTGTGTGGATTATAGATATCTTAATGCCTTAACTAAGAAGAGTAAATTCCCCATACCAATATTTGATGAATTGATGGATGAATTGGCTCAAGCTAGATGGTTTTCTACACTTGACTTAGCAGCAGGTTACCATCAGATTAGGCTAAAGGAAGGGGAGTCATATAAAACTGCTTTTCAAACACATTTTGGTCACTTTGAGTTCCTAATGATGGCCTTTGGCTTGACTGGTGCCCCTGGCACCTTTTAAGGAGCAATGAACACCACTTTGGCACTATTATTGAGGAAGTGTGTGTTAGTACTCTTTGATGATATTTTGGTCTATAGTAAAACTTTTGATGATCATGTGGAACACCTTAGGCAGGTTTTACAACTGTTGTCTAAGGATCAATGGGTGGTCAAGCAATCCAAGTGTCATTTTGCTCAACAACAAATCGCTTATTTGGGCCATGTCATTAGGGCCTAGGGGTTGCTACTGATTCTAGTAAAGTTGAAGCAGTTCTCTCCTGGCCATTACCTACTAATGTTAAAAACTTGCGCAGTTTTTTGGTCCTAGCCGGTTATTACCGTAAATTTGTGCGTCATTTTGCTATTATAGCCAAGCCTCTTACTACACTCCTAAGGAAGAACACAATGTTTGTAAGGACTCAAGACCATACTGATGCATTTCACACCTTCCAAACTGCTTTATCCTTTGCCCTTGTTCTTGTAATGCCTGATTTTACCAAACCTTTTTGTGTTGAAACTTATGCTTCCGATAAAGGTGTTGGTGTCAGCAAACCATTGGGAGTTAAATTGGCTGGTCTCTCAACCTATTAGAAAGAATACTTGGCTATACTCATTGCACTTGATACTTGGCGTTCTTACCTGCAGCTTGGGGAATTCATCATCTTTACTGACCAAAAAAGTTTTATTCACTTGAATGAGCAACGTCTCAACACCCCATGGCAACAAAAGGTTTTCACTAAATTAGTGGGGCTTCAATACCGCACTGTCTACCGCAAGAGTGTTGAGAATGGGGCTGCTGACGCTCTCTCATGTTGTCCTCATGCTGAATTGTCCTCTATAGCTATCTCCGTCAGTTTGCATCAATCTGTGGCGGCTATCTCTGTCAGTTCCCACAATGGATTCAGGAGGTTGTGAATGGCTATGAGGCTGATCCTCATGCGCAGGACCTCATTGCTAAGTTGGCTGTTGATCCTCGTGTTGTACTTGCATTCACCTTTACTAGTGGGCTATTGCGGTACAAAGGCCGGATCTGGTTGGGCACTAACAAGACATTACTGTTGAAGGTTCTTCAAGCAATGCACAATTCCGCTGTTTGGGGGGGGGGGGGCATTCTGGAGTTCTGGTCACCTATAAGAGGCTGAAACAGTACTTCGCTTGGACTGGTGTGAAGACAGCAGTTCACAAGTATGTTTCAGGGTGTTCTATCTGCCAACAGGCAAAGCCTAATCGAGCCCGTTATCTAGGTCTGCTCCTCCCTGTACCTATTGCTTCTTGGCAGATCATCTCACTTGATTTTGTTGAAGGTTTGCCTCATTCTGCTGCTATGAATTGTATTTTGGTGGTTCTTGATAAGTTTTCAAAGTATAGTCACTTTCTTGCTTCGAGTCATCCATTTACAGCAGCTACAATGGCTAAACTGTTCTTGAACAATGTCTACAAACTGCGTGGCATGCCTTCGGCAATCATATCGGATCGTGACAAGATCTTTACCAGTAATCTCTGGTCATAACTGTTTGCTCTTGCTGGTGTTCAATTACACATGAGTTCGACATACCATCTGCAAACGGATGGTCAAACCGAGCGAGTTAACCAATGTTTGGAAACCTTCCTTCATTGTTTTGTGCATGCATGCCCCTCTAAGTGGTCTCACTGGCTATCTTTGGCGGAGTATTGGTATAACACTAATTGGTATTCATCCTTGGGGAAGACACCGTTTGAGGTCCTTTATGGTTACTCTCCTCGCAGTTTTGGTATTGATGTTGCTTCTGCTGCCTCGGTTTCTGACTTAGCTGATTGGTTGGCCGAGAGGGAAACAATGATTTCTCTGATCCGACAGCATCTCTCGCGTGCACAGGCCCGTATGAAGTCACAGGCTGATAAGAAACGCTCGGAGCATCAATTTGCTGTGGGTGACATGGTTTATTTGAAGCTCCAGCCATATGTGCAATCTTCGCTTGCTCCCCATGCCAATCAGAAGCTATCTTTTAAGTTCTTTGGCCCCTATCAGGTGTGGAACGTGTGGCCGTGGTAGCTTACCGCCTGGCCGTGCCTGCTTCATCACAGCTTCACCCTATTTTTCATGTATCACAGCTCAAGAAGGTGGTCCCAGCAACCATGGAAGTGTCGGCGACGCCTCCTGATCTGTCCCACTCTTTACAGATTCCTGAAGAAATCTTACAGACTCGAGTGGTGTCGCGAGGACTCACTACCCATACTCAAGCTCTCATCAAGTGGTCATCCTTACTAACATCCTTGGCAACTTGGGAGGACTTGGAGGTTGAAGCAGGTCAAGCAACGGTTTCCTTGTGCACCAACTTGGGGACAAGCTGGTTCTCGTGGAGGAGGGGATGTTAGCACGGCTCCATCTGGTGCAGCAAGCGTGGCAGATGCAAGAAGCCCAAGGACAAGGCGGCCCAGTGTGCATGTGTTTGGGCCGGAGTGGACCAGCTAGGCTGGTGCTTGCGTGAGTGCCCAGCTAGATAAGAGCTGTGGCAGCTAGTGTTAGTGTCAAGATTATTGTACTCGAATCCTAATTCCCCAAGGCGAGCTCGACCAGGCCTTGGTTTGTGGCAGCAACATTGAGGATGTGGACAGAGTGAGGGCGCAGTTGGAGCCGAGGGTCGGGGCGCGGATGGAGGCGAGCTCGACTAGAGGACGGGTCGAGGCAGCCGAAGTTGGTGGCAGCGATGGCATGGGCGGGGGCGAGCCGACAGAGGCAGGGTCGAGGCTGCCGAGGTTGGGCAGCAGTGACCTGGATAGCTGTGCCTCTTGCGAAGATGAAGACAGAGGCGGGGTACAGGCGGGGGCCTTCTCGCGTTCAGCCGAAGCTAGGTCTTGGCGGATTCGGCGTTAAAGGTGAAAAGGAGCTTTGCGTGGAATAGCTGCCAGGAGAAGCGACGTTAAAATTGTGCCGTTTGTCACATTTCACAACTTTTATCCAATGGAAGCGTGCTGGAAGCCGTTCCAAACGGGGCAATTGATCCATGACCCACTGCATACTTAGGTTTCTACATGAACGAGTCTGATAAAATTGTTTTGTGTTAGTGTAGCCTAACGTTCCCCAACAGCCCTGTATAAATCCATTCTAATCCACCTAAGGCCTTGTTCGGAGTCCATGTTTTTGGATGCGGTCGTATTGATTTCACACACGAATTGAGTGATTACTTGTCTCGTCACTCAAACCAATTGTTGGATTGAATCTCTAACTCCCTCTAATCCACCTCTTGAGTACATATGTTCAGTTAAAGCATGGGTTTGAATCTCTCCTAAATTCATCATCATTTTGTTCCAACATTGCATAGATATAGTGTCGTTACAGGTCAGAAATGAGTAGGAATAGGTGGAATGGATAGATCTTCAAACCAAGCTGATCCTAACCAAATAACCATTCCCGGTCGAACAGTGTTTTGAAACCAGGTCGGGCATTCCCACTTGTTCCAAGCCTTCCAAGCCGTGCAGTACCCTTCCAGGACAAAACGAACAAGCCCTAAATTTGTTTTGGGTCGGAACATCTTTGAAATGGTTTCGAACGAGTCGGATTGATTGACCTGGTTTCAAAACATATCCTGATCAGGAACAACCGTTCAGTTAGGGCTAGTCTGATTTGAATATCAGTCAATCCCACCTATTCCTACCCCTCCTTTCTATATAACGAAACCGCACCTACTGACTATCAGAACAAAATCGACTGATGAGGAAGCATGCACAAGTTTGATTAGAGGAGTCATGGATTCATTATTTGCCTTAACCGAACAGAAAAAAAATTAGCAATAGGATTAGATGAGTCATGAATTCAATCCAACACATGGTTTCAGTGACATATATGGAACCACTCAATCCATCCCTGGAATAAATATGATTTAGGAATGATTTCGTGGGTGCCGAACAAAGCTTAAGGGCTTGTTCGTTGTGTGATGGAAGGGTCCCGGAATGAAGTCTGGTTTCAAAACATTGTTCGATCGGGAATGGCCGTTCAGTTAGATCCGGTTTGGTTTGAAAATCAGTCCATCACATCCATTCCTACCCCTTTCCCAACTGTAATGAAACCGTATCTATGTAGTATTGGAACGAAAACATGATGAATTTAGACGGAGAGATTCAAATCCATGCTTTAACCGAATACATATATTTAAGAGATGGATTAAAGGGAGTCAGGATTCAATCCAACAATTGATTTGAGTGACAAGGCATGGAATCACTCAATCCTAAACCGACCGGGGATCCAAAACATGGCCTTCGAACAAGGCCGAAGGCCTCATTCGTTTAGGGATGGAAACAATCCTGGAATGACATGGAACGAGTTGGATTGACAGATATGTTTCTAAATATGGTCTAAGCAGGAATGATTGTTCGGTTAGGGCCGACCTGGCTTGAAAATCAGTTCATTCCACCCAATCCCACCCGTCTTTTGCATGTAATGAAACCACAACCACTGAGTATCAAAATAAAATCGGATGATGAGAATAATGTGATGCAAGTAAAATTGGAAAAGCTCTAAATTCAATTATTTGTCTTAACCGAACACATAAATTTAGTAGTGGAAATATATGAGCCATGAATTTAATCCTACATGTGATTTAGTTGACACATATGAATTTACTCAATCCGGCCCGAAACGAATACATTTTAGGAATAGCTCCTGCAGTGATGCGGAACAAGCCCTACCTCTACGGATCCATTTAACTTCATCACTAAGAATCAACGGGTGAACTCCTCTGGTCATATTGTATCTCTCACTGTACAGCGCTATGGCGAAATCCTCTGCCTTTTAATTCCCTTTTTCTTCTAAATGTGCTTACACTTGAATTAACCACTTTCGTTTGAGGTGTAAAAGCAGAGAATTGACGGGAAGAGAAGATCAATCAAATTTGAACTGACATGACCTTCAACAATTCCTTTGTATTTATTGACCAACAAGTTAGTTAGATTGAATCGGAACTAATAAAATTACAGTATCATCGATCAACAAAAGTTTGTTTTTTATCCTGAATGGCCATTGTATCGAGCTAATGCCCGAAGCTTGAAATTGAAATCATGATCTTGTCGGCTTCTCGAGCAGCGCGGAGAGGTAGACCTCGTCCTTGGACTTGAAGGAGACGACCCATCGGTGCTTCTTGTACCTGAACTGCAGGAACATGTACATGTAGTCGTCGAGGTCCTTGCGCTCGCACACGAACTTGTCGACCCAGAGCAACCCGCCGGGGCGGAGCACGCGGTCCCAGTCGAAGAGCACGAAGTCGAGCAGCTGCAGATCCACCCACCCCTCGAAGAAGCCCGCCGTGTGCACCAGATCCATAGTGTTGTCGAACAGCGGCAGCCGCTGGCTCATGGTCGCGTACAGCGGCACCAGCCCGCGCAGCGCGATCGTCTCCGCGAATGGCGCGCCCAGGTTCAACGCCATGGACACGACGGTCACGTTGCGCTCCCGCATGCGCCCCGCGAAGCTCCCCGTGCCCACGCTCACGTCGAGGCCGATCCGCACCTCGCTGGGCTTCACCGCCAGCACGTCGTCGATGCGGAAGTCGGCGAGCGCCGCCGTGCGGTTGGACTTGGACGCCGCCATTGAGGCGTCCATCCACCGCCGCCGCTCCCGGTCCATGTCGAAGCACCCCACGCACCGGTCGTAGCCGCGGCGCGGGTTCCGGGCGGACAGGCACTTGTACCCGCGGCAGTGGTAGCGGCTCCAACGGACGTTGCCGTCGTCGGGGAGGTTCCAGAGCGAGGCGTTTACGGGCAGAGGACGCTGGAAGAACTTGGACGCCGGCGCCAGGCAGCGGCGGCGCGGGAGCGGGTCGCAGCCGCCGAGCATGAGGCGCTGCGCGAGGTCCCAGTCGTCGGGGCAGCGCGCGCCGACGTCGTAGTCCATGTACTCGTCCAGCTCCCGGCGCATGAGCACGCACGCGTGCCCGATGGTGCCGTACGTCCGGTTGGTCCCGTACACGCTCGGCAGGCCGTCGCGGTTGCCCTTGGCCGTCAGATACTTGCGCGTCTCCTCCGCCGTGAAGAAGTTGACGAGCGGGTCCATCACGGCGGGGGCGTCGCCGTCCGGGTCCGGGCGCGGGATGCGGATCAGACGGAGCGCGATGTGCGCGCTGTAGAGCGGGTGGATGACCTCGTCCTCGAGGAAGCGCCGGAACTCCGGCATGGTCATGTTCTCCTGCCTGTGCCGCGCCCTGCCCTTCTTCGTCTTCTTGCCGACCTTGAGCGCCGTGGCCTCCAGCTTCTCCTGCAGCTCGGCGAGCTGGACGAGCACGTCGTCCACGCGGTCCGCCAGCGCGCGGATGTCGAACCGCTCGAACCCGCCGTCGCCGGTGACGGTGTGGAACTTGGCGCAGTGGACCGGGTCCACGAGCCCCGGGAGGAAGCTGCTGGTGTGGTAGAACCGGTGGAGGCTCGCCATGCTGATGCAGATCACGAACACGCCCATCACCAGCTGCATCGCCACCATGAGCCGCGTGAACCGGAACCGCGCGAAGCAGAACCCCTCCATCTCAATCGATTGGTTTGGCCGTATTGCTGGCACATTGGACAATCGATGGCTTTTGCTTCTTGTTTCTATTTTCTTGTAGCAAGCTAGCCATGGTGAATGGATCCATGCTTAGGGTGCACTCTTCCACTTCCACTGAGGAGGGAAGAGGCTCGGATCTCCGTGCCCGTACGTGCATTTGTTTATCAGCCTGCTCGATGTTGAAGGAAAGGAGCCAGGAACGCGACGCAGAGAGCGCGGGACGAAACATTGTTTGATAGAGGAGTTGACGAATGAAAAGTGGTTTAGTCGGAGTATGCACACGCAACCACAGGTCCACACGAAGGAAGCAAATTGTGGAGAAAGCTAGAGTTTTCAGTTGTTGCCCTTTAATACGAGAGTTTTTCAGTTCTTGCTCTTCAATTCATTTTTTTTACAATCCCTAAATACATTAATCTCTTTAAGACAAACCACTTTTAGCTTCCATTTCACTTGATGATCAAAATACCTTTCTTTCTTATCTCTGGCCGATCATCCTATCTCGGTACATTCCACCTTCTTCCCCTCCCTTTGCTAGCTACTGTTGAATGAGTCCGCGCACACTCCACCTGCCAGCCAGCTTCCTAGCATGTGTGCCCCCTGACCTGTGCCCGTTGGCAACTTCATCTCCCCTCACTTCACTGCTACTGTTGAGCGAGTTCACGCCCACTCCGCCTGCCGGCCAGCTTCCTAGCATGTGTGCCCCCCCCCCCTGCCTATGCCCGTTGGCAACCTCATCTCGCGCGGCTGCTGACCATCCTCCCTATGCACCGCTCGCCGGCCAACCTCGCCGCTCACACGCTTGCACGAGCGCTTACTAGACAGCCTCCGCCCAAGCACCATTCACTCACTCATTGCTCCGCCACCGCATCCAAACCCTACACGGGAGGCTGGTGCAGAGGATGGTAATTCCAATCGCCATGAACAGTTCCAAAATTCTCACAAGGGATAGAGTGGAGTGAGGGCAAAAATGTCAATTCAAATTAAACAAACATAAGAATTAAGAAATGAACAAAATTGAAATTAAAACAAAGAAATGATATGCTCTGAAGAGGTTAACGTATTAGAGGCTCAAAATAAAAGCAGATGAATTGAAAGTAAGAACTGGAAAATCTCAGAAGATTCGTTATGGAGAGATTGTTGTGAACAATTTTCACATCTCGGTCTCGTTATACTATGTTACATAAATGAAAAGCGCATTTGGATCAGATTAGGAACCCCATCACAGGAAGGTGCATCGATCTACTGGTACACGTGTAAGTGACCGACTATCTCTCTAACGAACCTTAGAGAAACCCATTCAACCCAGGCCGTCAAAATCCAACGACGGGAAGGCTTCCTGCCCATCAGGTTTCTAAGGATGTAACCTAAGAAGCATAAGGTCCCATATGGAATGTAGGAAATTCATAGGAATCATACATAAGTTTCACAAAAAAATAGAAAATAAAAAAATCATACTGTACATTCCAAATGGGGCCTAAAAAGCCTTATCATGCATGCCCGTTCATCTTTTTCATACACAACTGACTTGATATAATCATCTCTGTAACTCCAGCTATTGACTGCGAACTTTATTTTGAACTGGTTTTTAGGATAATCAACCAACTTGAGGCCTCCTTTTGAACACAGAAATTTCACAGGAATCTTAAAGGAATTTCATAGAAATAAACATAAAAAATAGAAAAAAAATTCCTGCATTCCCAAGGAGGCATGAAATTTGATAAAGTTGAAGCGAAATCCTCCAAACAATCAGCCCAGGCCTGTTTGTTATCACTAGGGATTATGAGAATACAATGGATTGTGAAAATCTATACAAAAGCTAAGATTGTGAAAAGTTGTGACACAAAAGTTAAAACAAATGTGTAGATTATGAGATTATGTACTAGAGATTGTGGGTTGTGTGAGACAAAATTTAGCAAAAGTTGGAAGAAAATAAATTGTGAGATTTTAGATTTTGGATGGTTCAGCTAGTGAAATTTAGAATAAAAGTTGTGATGTTTGTTTGTAATATCACTACTACAAGATGAATCTCAAAATCTGCTAGTGCAAACAAATAGGGCCTGTGCCCTATGTGGACTGTGCGCATTTCAGCCCACGATGGCGCGTTTGGACTTATGCGGCCCAATGAAATGCGTTGTCCCGAATCCAAAAACCCAACTCCTGGCCCCTGGCAGCAGCGAAATCGTCCTCGCACTCGGCCGCCGACCGCCGACCGCCGGCCGCCTCTTCCTCCTCCCTCGGTTTGCCTCCAAACGAGGGCCTTCTCCGATCTCACAAGCTCTCCACCTCTCCCCGCGCGGACCTTTGGTAAAGATGAACCCGGATCCAGGTGAGTATCCTTGTGCTGGCGGGGTTCGTCCCAGTAGTTAGCATCGGTTTAGGGTTCGTCTCCGGAAGATTGTCGGAGTCAAGTCCGCAGCTTGCAATCACCTCGTCTGTGATGATTCCTCTCGCTTGGTTTTCTTACAGTGCGTGTTGTTCCGGCTGCTTCTCTCTCTGCAGGCGATAAGAGGCCGTTCGGCGACCTGGACGATGACGACGATGACGTCTTCGCTTCGAAGAAGGTTAGATGATTCTTAATGTTTCCACGGTAGTTTCAGTGTCAATTTAGTGCAAAACCATTTACCCTTCTATTTCTATTTGGCTGCTGGAATTATACAGAATTTATCTGTTTAGATTTTTTTTATTGCTTTTGGACACTGGATCAAATTTTTAGCCAACTTATGTTTAAGCACGGGAAATTAGTCAAATGTTAGTGAACAGTTATGAAGGGAATGTGAGTATGGAACATGGTCTTTATTGTGGGACGTTGTGGCAAAAAGGGGTGCTAAGCTCTAGTAAAGTGATTTGTGCTGGTTTAGAAGATAATTGTTGTAATCTATAATCAAGGTATTTATCTTGTTTGCTCTATTGCACCAACACCAGTGAAGTTCTTCATCTTCCCCTTTGGTGATTAAAATGTTGAGACCTTCAACTTTCCATTTTCTGGATTTGTCACCTCCTGAATTCCATGGCCACACCCACTTATCAATCGATAGACATTAAATCGTCCCCAAAAAGTTATCTCTGGCCAAATAGATTTCAATTTGTGAATTTTTTTTGGGTGAAAAATACATTGCAGTTTAGGAAATGGTTGGTTTTTTTATTTTTGCCTTGTCAAGGCTTGGGAGTGGTAGTTACATACTTGCTTACCTTATAAGGATAGGAAAGAAAGAAACCAAATGCTTCCTGCCCTACTAGCAATCTGAAATTGTGGTGAATGAAGTGGTCATTGCCTATCAGATATGGAGCAGGAAGCCAAATAATTTTTAGTATAATGCAACTATGGACTATGGTACAGTCATGCAATGGCTTTATATTGGCTTCGAATGATGCTGTATGCACGAAAATAACATCATCTTTCTATCCCATTGTTAGATTCACTATTTAAATGCTATACAAGATATGTAAATATATGTTTAAACTGAAATCTGATGTATTACATCTGTACTTTGTGGTGCAGGCAAACACAAAGTTGGAGGAAAGTGCACCAGGTGTTGCAACAGGAATGATACTGTCTCTTCGTGAAAGGTACGAAATTCATGTTCAATCTTTGGAACTATTGATTTTCTGTTAGCAGGTATGAAAAGGAACTGTTATTTTGAATATGGGACTGAGCTTATACCCTCCTGAAGTTTGCAGGAATGTAAACAAAGCCTTGCATGCTGCCAGGTTCATTGTTACTTCTCTTTCCTACTGCTCTCATATACTATCCTCACTAAAATTACCGTTACCTGAATCTAAAACATTTTGACGCTGATATTATTCCATTACTATGTTTTTCTAGGGTAATATGATCACTTTAAATCTGTGTTCACTTCATTGAAGTGTAAAGAAAATATTGCACGAAATTTGTCATTGTACCAGAAAAGATCTATTCAAAGATAATGCTACATATATTGCTGGTTTTTTTTACTGAAAATATTATATGAATCACACTATTTTTATATACCAAGAAACATATGCCCTCCATATATAGCACACGCTCACTGCAGCATCTACCACCACCCAATACTTAAGTCTGTCTGTCAGTGCTTAAATTGTGTTTGTTTTTATATCAAGTTAAATAGTTTGGACATACATCCTATTAATTGGAGTATTAGTGATAAGATTTCTTAGAAGTGGCTGCTATGTAAAAGATCACGTGATGACTTTCGTTAAGCAAAGACATATCATGGTGTCCCATGAACCCAAGCTGGTCAGGGCCTTCTTCTGGGATAAGCTGTCTTGTGCTGAGGGCAATTTGCACTGTTTTCCCCATATCTAACATATTCCTACATGCGTATTGTTCTGGTTTTTAGTATAGCTGGTACAGTCGCATGGATATGCATACTGTGGCACTGTGATAGTAAGAATGGATTAGGAAGAGGTTCTGATATCTATTCCCCTAAATTATTAATACTTTTTCTAGGTTCTGATATCTCATGTTAGGAAGGTTAGATCTGTATTCTCAAGAGACCTTTCCATTTTCTTGTACATGAGCCTGCCCTATGAGAAGGAAAACAGTGTACTCCATTATGATCAGGTAGAAAATAGACCAAAGTTTAATATCTGGAATCATGCCTCGCATTGGTGAGATCAATGTCATAATGCCAGCTCATTATGGTTCTGAAACCATTGCCCTAACCAATTCATAAAACTGTATTGATGCAATTGCTAGAGCACGGGAGAATGAAGAGTAATGATTTGGGCCAGCACTGGCTGCCTATAGGGTTTGGGCCACCACTGTCGACTTTGGTGGTTCGCCAGGTGGGTGTGTGTATGTGTGTGTGTGTGGGTGGGGGGGGGGGGGTGTTCCGTGGCACAGCTAATTAGAAATATTGGAAATATATAGTGATAAATGAATAGAGAATAGATCAGATTTAGGTTACCCTATAAGGTGGAGGACTCCAGTTTGTAATAGGAAAGATATAGTTGTTTTCAAGCAGTGATTGATTAGGAGTTTACTCAGGAGTTAATTCAAGAACCCTCTGTACAATGAGGGGCCATAATCAGATCTGTTCAAGCAAAAAAAGAGGCTCGTTCCACAAAGCTTTATCTTTCATGGCCCTGCGCCTCATGTCACATTCTTGAAAATTCACTTGAACTTCTAGGGAAACATGAGATGTTGAATTCGAAGATGTCTGCCTGGATTATCTTATAGGTTTTTATAGACAATGATGACAAGGGTTCTGCTTGAGATATAGAGGTTTGAGGAACCTTTTTTTCTTGGTTGAATAGATTTCATCACACTGAGGTGGCTGTGGGCCAGGGCTGCTAGGGCCTTTGGCCCATAACAGCCTGAACCCATTGTGGTGTTGTTGAATGTTCATTGCGTCAACTATTAAGCTTTAGTAATAAATCTTTTTCTGGAGGAACTGAAGGCCAGTAACATTTAGATATAGTTCATTGCTGAAAAATAAATTCTTTATGAAGATTTGAGTTTGGAGCATGAAATTGTTACAGAAATGGGTGATGAAATAATGTCTTTTTAGTTAGTTACAATGTGAATGCTTCTACCAAATTAAGTATATGATTCCATTGTTATTGATTTTTCTTCTTTGAAATGTGTGTATTGTCCATACATCACAGGGTGAACTGGAAGCTGCTACATCAGAAATCCAGAAGTGGCATTCAGCATTTCAAAACATTTCAGCTGTACCTTCTGGAACCAATCCAGGTTTGTGAATTAGATTCAAGTCATTTCTGTAACAGCTGACCAAATCAAAACGCATGTTAATTTATTTGTTATGTAGACCCTGTTTCTGTGATATCTTATCTCAATAACCTGAAGTCGTCAAAAGAGTCATTGAAAGAGCAGGTTAGTTCTCTTTTTTCCTCCTATGTTTTTACAGGAAGGGCTGGTGCAATTGTTCTGATGTGCATACTTCTAATTGTTATTACTTTGTTACATACTCAGCTGGAGAAAGCAAAGAAAAGAGAGGCTGCTTTTATTGTAACTTTTGCAAAGCGGGAGCAGGAGATTGCAGAATTGAAGGTAACCCTTTGGAAGCCTTGATTTTACCATGACTTGTCTCTTGGTAAACCTGTTGAATATTTCATCGTTCTTTGAGTTACAATGTATTGTTGACGATGTTAATAGATCAGAATGTTTGCGAGATTTTACTATTATTTTTTTATTTTTTCATAAATATTTGTCTTA
>BCLG01000293.1:7237-17587 GCA_001602295.1 Zoysia matrella
TCTTATGATGGCTCTCTCCATGTCTGTAAACATGACAGGTTGAGTCAAAATTCAAAAATATTTGTTGAGATTCATACATATCATGTCTGTAAACATGAATAGGATTGAGTCAAAATTTAAAAAAGATTTGTTTAGCTTCCTACATATCATGATATGGTATTCACGTACTGCATTAAAACATATCTTCCACACCTTGCATCCAATTCTGTAGTTAACAGGCCAAAGATCACAAAAGAGATAATCAACTTGACTTTGACAAACTGATTTCGAGACAGACGAAAGGTACCATAACTTATCCTAAACCAATGAAGATAATATCCAGAACCTTACGTCTTGAACTACAATAAACAACTTGAGCATACGTTAAATTTTGTGAAGTAACTACTGGATGTGATAAAAAAGTTAAGAAAATTTGGAAGCTACCAAGAATTTTATGGTAAATATCTCCCAGAAGGTTGTCCAGTTCTCTTGTTTTTTGAGTATGATAGTAAAACTTTCGTTCCTCTCCATCCTCTGAAAACTGAATAACATTTTTAGAACATATTAAAAACTGATCCAAGAAGAAATATAGCAACATGTGTATCTCGTACCGCAAATTCGTAATCAGGAAGGCCAACCAACAGTGCATCACTAATCTTCTCATCAAAAAAGCACATTAAGTATCCTGTGAGCAGAAAGTGAAGGATATAAAAATACAAGCACCTGACTATTTTGCACAGACATTGTCACATCGTGTTGGAGTTCTCTGTAGGCCAAAATCAGACTCTTATCTACTTACAAATTGGAGTAACTTTTAGCTAGAGCAAATCAAATAATAGTATACAGCATCAGCTGAGCCATTAACCTACCTTTCACCAAGTGACACTACGTCCAAATCCCTCCAAGTAATATGGAGGTTAAAGAGTATACTCCCTCCCATTTTTAATTGATGTCATTAGGACATTTTTAGCTTCAATAGGATAAAGTGATCTAAACATAGAAATTTTTACAGGCAGCAGACTAGGTATTATAAAATCAATCAAAACAGTAACAGGTTTTAAACAAAGATAAGAAAAGGCTACCTATTTGCTGCACATAGACAATTAATGGGGCATTTCTGCGTTCAAGCAAGAAAGGTAAGGACGCATTTTCATCAGCCGACACCTACAAGCAATTAACCATTACAAGTGTCTAATAATGGTGTAAAACAATACAAACTAAATTTGGATTTGGAAAATCCATCACCTGCTCCAGAAAGTATGGTAATCCTTCATACACCATCCTCAGCTCATCCAGCTGTGCCACATAAAAAGATCACATATTGAATAACACAAATGTGCCTATAACATGAAGAACAGCTACAGAAACAAGTAAAGTTTTAGAAGAACCAGAAATTCGACACGCAACAAAGCAGCACCTAGACTGTCCTCTGTGACAAGCCAGGAGAAAGGAAAATAATAGAAGCATAATAGATGTGATCTCATAAAATTCTCCCGGTAACAATTCAGATTTGAAACAATTAAGCTTGGTAATTGATGGGAAGTAGGTAAATTTCACTCCGTAACAACTGGTTTGCTATTATAATGTTGAAATTTCAAACACATGTGAACTCCCACATCAGCACAAGCTCACAATGTCCAAACTACCCAATGGGATCTCTGTCTAGCCTGAGTGGCCAACAGTAACACATTCCTTCACTCTGGCAACATTTGAGAAAATGGGGGACATTGACATAGGAAAAAAAAAGGTAACTCCTAAAAGAAAAATAATAAAATATTACAATAGAAATACTACAGTAACATGCAACATGGGAATCTCAACAGTGAGAACTAAGAGTATCATTAAAAATGTGTCAACAATTAAAAAGGGAGGATCAACTGTTCTTATAGTTACAGAGCCATTATATAGTATGGTACAAGAAATTTAAGCTTTAATTTTCAAGAACAGAACACCACTACGTGTTGAAGAAAGCAACACAAGGTCTGACCTCATCACATAACCCTTCTTTCACCAATGTCTCATATCCTTTCTCCTTACTCCGTTGCACATCAATCACACCAACTACCTATCAACAACAGTTGGACAAGATTGCAGACATCTGACACGAGAGTAAAAATAAATCCATGAAACAATTTAAATATTAATTAGTAGCAGCATAATCCAACACAAATGTTCCCTCCTCCCTCTCTCTCAATGCATGCTCTGCTGACCAGCCTAGAAGAAGTGTTAAAGAGCTCATCTTATTCTAACATGTTCACACCAGTCTGAAGCAACAAGTTTCTAAGGGTGCCCATATATCATGCCATACAGATAGATGTTGCATAATCCTTAACGATCTTATATTTTTTGATGAACAAATGTTTTAAGAAAAATATTGATCTCTTTCCAGTAAACAATGAAGTGATGCTTCTAGAATTTGTGCAATAAAAAATTAGTGTGCTCATCATTATTTTTCTATATACTTTTGTATTGAACGTACAAAACAAATATGATAGATAGTCAAATGCAGAAACTGACCAGATCAGATACATAATCCAGCTCTGCCGTGATGGAAGAATTTGCCTGAAATAAATGAAGGGTACAAGAGTGAGGATTGAGGAAAATACAAGGATAAAGTCCAAATTACTACCCTCAAGAATAGGCAAAGTCCAGATAACCCCCTAAACTATTGTTTGGTTCATTTTGTCCCCACAACTTTGCCATTTGGCTCAATTTACCCCTACTACAAATTGTCTTTTTTGTTTCTCAATATATAAGTAGATTAAACTAAAATTTTACAAGATGGTAGAGCATATCATAATACATGTCCTTCAGTATGAAAATAATTTAAAAACAATTTTTGATGTATTTTTTAAACATGTGTCACGATGTGTTCTATCGTCTCGTAAACTTTTAGCTTAAGATCACTCTTATATATGGAGAAACAAAAAAGACAAATTGTACTAGGGAGTAAATTGAGCCAAATGGCAAACCTGTGCGAATAAAATGAACCAAAAAATAGTTTAGGGGGTTATTTGGACTTTGGCTATACTTGAGGGTAGTAATTTGGACTTTATCCAAAATACAATCATAAGAGCAAAGATCACCCCTAGGGACACCGTACCTTTTCAACCAAGTCAATGTTCATATGTTGCAATTTATTTGTCAGATGCTCTGATATTCCTACTTCAAAAATCTTGTTTATATGGAGCAGAGAGCAAACACACTGAAATAAGAGAAGCAAAAAAGAAATTACTAATACGATTACGGGAAGAAAATATAACCATAACATAGATGGCCATACTGAATATCTAACACCTAGATGCAGTGCGCTAAACTTGCTGTGTAGGAGAAACCCAAATAACAACTTATTCAAAGTGATAGCAATATGCTTTTTTCCCCTAAAAGAATAGCCTTATACTTTTGTAAAAGCCCTAATATAAACTATGCTTTCAATGTACCAACTGTTGTTAATACTCTTCCTTCCCCACTACCAGATACTAAATCATCTGCATGATAAAATATTCTGGAGCAGTAATCAGAGTATGTGCCTGGTAAAATTGTTGCCAGAGTTCCTTCTAGACGTTGTACACTTTGGTCTTCATATTTACTCGTCCGCATAAGCATTACAACTCAGAATCCTATATGGAGTAGGGTAGGCCTTCAGCCCTTCTGTTCTGTTTATTGTGTTCTTTTCTCTGTGGCACAAATGTGAGACTTTTAAGGGAGTGGAGTGTGTGCTATACGTTACAACTCTTCTTATCAAATGATATGCAGATCTCCTGCATTTTTCTAAAAGAAAAACTAGGGTGGGCTGTTGCCAATTTAAGCCTTCTACCATTAGAGCACAAATATGCATTTAACTTTATACAAAGAAAATGTATTTTCACCACAGGAATAACATGTATGAATTTGGAAAGAAAAAATGTTGGAGTACCTTCAGAAAACTGTGCCAATCACTACTTGTGCAGAAGGAACTTGGAGAGTTGAATTTCTTCACAGAAAAGAAAATGTCAGTTATGCATGCCTAAAAGCTTTGGAACTAAATAGTAAATACAGCATGCTAAGATTATCCATGGTATTCACGTGCCAGAATCTTTATTGCAGGTTTACCCAGTTTTTCCTTTTCTGTTTGGTTTTCTGTTTTCTTCTCTTTTTTATCTTCTGTTTTCCTTTCCTTTTCACCTTTTTTTCTAAAAAAAAAAATTTGCGGTTTGTCTCTTGGTAGGTTCATCTCTAGCCTACCCCAATGCTTTGTTGTTGTTGTTGAGCGTACTTTAGACAACTTTTGGGCTCCGGTATAGGCTGAAAGAGTCTTAAATCTCATTATTCAGTTATGAAAAAACTAATCTAGAACAGTATCCATTCAGTAATATTAAGCCAAATTCAGTCTGTTAGTAACAACATGAAGCATGGTGGGCTATAAAACAATCCAGCACTACGAAATTATTGTAGCAACTGAATGGTGAAATACTCCAGCCTGACATGTTAGAATTTGGCACGCCCAGCCTCCATCTTCCACATAAAGAACGCAATTAAGGATATAAGAAAAAAAATCAGTGCAAGCCAGCCATTCAGTGGAAACATGAAAAAACTCGCATATGTAGATGTGGTAGCATCAACATGAATATAACATCTCGTGTTCAAAATGAATTTTGTTGATGAGATAAGAAAATAACAAATCATGAACAAGAGACGAATGCGCAGCACAAGCACTGTTTTGTCTTTTTCCTCCCTCTCTACTAATGATTTCTTATTTTCATCTCTTATTAAAAAACTTAATCTTAGACTTGAAATTTTATTTACATGTTGGAAACCACCTCATATAAATGTGTTTTTTCCCTCCAAATTTTTGAAAACTCAATATATGTTAAGGGGTTTTCATGATTTCACCTACTGAATGGTTTTTATGGATATTTTCTCAATAAACAGTATCAATTTTCACTGTATTTGAATAGTTATAACTTTTGTTGACATCATTTGTTTTGACAGTATCTTCAACAAAACCACATTAAACACTGTTCACATTGTATATTAAATAAATAGCACCTTGAGCATATGGGGAACATCTCTAACAGACTTCAAAGTCTCACGCAATGCACACATGACTTCTTCACAGCAATGAAAGAAAGATATCTGCTATTTATAGGAACAACAGTTCAAGAAACTAGTACAGTTGCCATTTGGGCAAAGAGCTTCAGAAAAAGAAAGTTGAAATGTGTTTATTCAACAAATATAAGGATACCGTGTTGAGGCGATTATTAATGATATCAATATCAATTATGGGGCGTAAAAACCATGCCCTAGAAAAGAAAAAGTTAAAACAAATTTGCTATTTCATTGTTGCAGTGATTAGTATTAGAGATAGCAGACTCACTTTAAAAGGCGTCTTCCCATTGGTGTGACACACTGCATTCAAAACACAAACAGTGATTACAGGAAGATGGAAATTAAAGAAAGAAAGACCTTGTTAACCTTGTTGAGCATGCCGAAAATTGAGAACCTGCAGTTTCTTAATGTTAAAAGCCGAATCCGGTAAGAACTAGCATGAGAGCTTTTGAGATATTATTACCCTTCTTTAGCTCTTCCAATTCCCATGTAACTAGGGTGTTTATCTACTTGAAAAATCTGTAGTGCTTCATGAGCAGTTGCATCAAGTTTGAGGAACTTGTCTCTGTGAGTGTAAGTCAAGGCATAAAACTCTAAACAAAAAAAAAAATATAAGAACAAGACCCTGTTTGTTTGTTTTTTTTTTTTTAAATGCATACAGCCCAACTATCGAATTGCCAGCACAGAGCAACAAAGTTTGTTTACATATGCAGTTTAATATGCGCGAAGGCACTTGCTAGCAGAGCAGCTACAATCAGTCTTGTGTTTAATTTGTTCCAAAGTAACATCACGAAAACAAATATATTAGTTCTAAGATAAGCTATCACTGCAAGATGTAAACATCCCATAACATGACAGATCAAAGGATAAAATGAGATCTGTGCCACAGAATCAATCGCGATGGATGCTCCACCTTCCATCTGCTCGAGCGTATCAAGAAGCCTCTCATTGTCTAATATAGTCAGGAGGCCTCCAGCAGCACGAACTTGAACATCACTTCCAAGATCCATCATGGAATTAAGCTGCAATTTAAAAAAACATATGCTTTTATCATGATAATGGATGTTGAGAGTGCAAAATGAAAAATAAGAGTCAGTAACTTTAGTTCACACAATATGATTGAATTCTTCACTTGATTGAACCACATCTGGGATATTATTACCATTTCGAAACTAGGATTAATCTGTAACTAACTTCTGATTTTCTTTGGACAAAATGGCTTTGTTGCTATAATATCTTGTCTTGACAATATACTATAAAATTTGGGTTTAGAAGGAAATATGAGTAATAGTTGGACAGCTATCCTTGTTGCAGTTCTTGATTCAATAACAGAGGTCTGGTGAGATGTTATTTTAACTCGCAACTGCAATGAACAGTTATTTACATTACAATCGGAAAAAAAAAAACTTCTACTTCCAAAAGAAACCTATGGGGATAAATTGAAACATGTAAGTAAGATATATAGTGGCAAGATTACCATTTAAGATCACTTACAAAGCATATTCTTTCTTTTGCACTTAAGCCATCATCCATAGATGCAACTTTCAAGTAGATCAATCTGCAGTTTAGATATGAAACAAACAAGCATTCAAATTAAATCAGCAAGTCATAAAGTCAAACAAAAGGTCCACGAGAGATATAGTACAAATATCATGAGTACAGTTATTTATTAATTATGATAGGCTTTAGAAGAACAGATGGTTTGTTGTACTTTTGTTTCCTCATTTTACCAATTACCAGGACAAGATATTACAGAGCAAGAGTTACCAGTACATGATAGGTTACCAGAGAGCTACAATAAAATGTTTCTTGGCTTTTTTCCAAATAACAAACATATTACTTGGAGCTGCTCTCAGCTAATCGAATTTTTCATCATGTATGTACATATTAATACTGCAGCTTGATGAAACTGACTGGTTTTATATGAATATTCAATAAGGCATATAATTGAATCTTGGAAATGATTCAATACAGCATAGAATAGCAATCTGGGAAGTTATATCCAGTTATCCAACGAATTTGAATCCAAATCTAGATAATACTTATTTGGTTGTCATCACTTATAATATTGATGAAATGCACATACTAAGGCATAAAAATAATATTCCCTCTGTTCGGTTTTGTTTGACGTTGTAGCCATCCGCGCAGGAAACAAGGAGCTGAATTACTTGACTCTGCTACCCCTATTGCTACAGTACCCTACGGAATGAGGCCACTAGCGATGAATGCTACTGGGGCCTGGACGACGGGCATGGCTCTGTCTCATTCAACGTGCTCCAGGCGTAAAAATCGAGAAAAAGTAAAGGGGTAGAATGACAAATATTTGGGAAACGATTTTGAATGGTAGAATGACAAATAAAAATGAACAGAGGGAGTAGTTCTTTTTTTTCTCAAATACGCAGGAGAGCTGCGCATCTTTGTATTAAGAGAAGAAAAACAGCCTCATTACATTTACCCTTGCCCCACTCCTAGCCGAGCTGTGGGACAAGTGAACAACAAAAAGATGTTAATAATAGTTCTTAATGCATCAAAGGAAGTATGTGGATCCATAAACAGTAGATGGGTGGAGCTGCTAACCTGTGCCAGGCTTGCTCATAGCTGAATGTTGAGCTTTTCATGAGCTTCACAACAGGAGCCTCATCGCTATCATCTGCATGATTTCATGCATATCAAAATATAACTAATCATATTGATTGAAGAGGTTGCAGCCATACCATTACGTTGTAGAGCCAACAAAAGTGCTTCTTCAGTTTTTGTACTTGCATATATTGTCCTTGGTTTGGCCTGATATTTCACTGATCCAACAATAGGCATTACAAGATGTATGATTAGTTTTTCCCATCAATATTAAATGTTATATTTTCTAAATCAAGAAAAATACAAAGACATTTTCTTACCAAAACAGTATATTTGAAACAGCTACTGATTTCAAATGGATGCCAGAATAGATCTGCTATTGAATTGAAGAACGTACCTAGATCAATCAGCGGAAAGTCCCCAGCACTGTCTTCCCATATTTCCAATACAAAAAGCTGGCGCGTACTTGAATCATAGTATGCCACTCCAATTCTGTAGTCAAATTAAATCAAAATATGTTATTCCACAGCGTTAATTAACTGATACAAAAAATGGAGGTACTGCCAGTTGTTTACAAAAAATTTTTTCTACTTAACTTAAGCATGCTATGATAGCCATTGAATTTTAATTGCCAGACACAGGATGCTAAAAGTTTTGACGGTTTTGAATATTTCTATGGTAGTACAAATTAACACAAACAAGGAATATTTCAACATGAGGCTTGCATTCAAACTATTGTAAATAGAAATAACAAGGAAACGTTTATGTGGATTGTTTTCATTATGTAAGCATCAAATTTACCTACGTCCTTGCGTAACACAAGCCATATGGACCTGAAATAAAGACAACTCAGTAAGTAAAATGCTTAAAATGAAGATATTCACAAAATCAAAATACATCAAGTTTTAAAAGAATACATCAGGAAATAAAAAATCACATCCTTTCTTCCTTAATCTACTGGACAGATCATCAAGTAAGCCAACACGACTCATCAAGTGAAACCTCATCAACCATTTTGCCAGTCACAAGGCACGATTGACAGAGATAGAACGCTAACTACACAAATTTGAAGTGCTCACATCGTGCAAATGAGACTCTGAACCTGCTTCGCCTAATACTAAGCCATAACTTGGCTTCCTCTGAGGCTTCACACGTCAATTCAAGTCCCCTTTTGACTATGGGCTATTTGCATTCATACCATCACACAAAATTGATGATATAGATAAAATTATTCCCACAAAAATCAGAGACCTACATTTGCGTGACATGAAGTGACTCACAACACGCCTTTGATAGGAACTAACAAATGATAAGCTAAACAGCGGCTGCTTGATCAAATTCAAATTAGAACACAGCATCTCGTTTGGTGATATAACGACAAACCCACGCGAAAGGACTTGGCTCCGCATTTCGCGAATGGAGGCGATGAAGTGGAAAGAGCGGGGTGATAAGCACCTGGGAATCGACGCCCGTCTCGGCCATCTCCTCGTCCTCCTCCACCTCGAACCCCGGGTCCTCCATTTCGCTGGCTGTGTCGCCTAGATGCCGCAAGAGCTTGCCGGAGAAGCGGCTCGCCCCCCTCCTCTCCGCGACTCGACACCTGCTCGCCTCGCCTCCTCAGCAGCTCCGCCGCTCGCACGGCGTCCTCTCTGCTCCTCCTACTACTACGCCCTTGCCCCTGACCCGTAATGTGACCGAGAAGGAGGCAGCGCGCAAGGAGCGGTCCCAGGTAGCGTTGAGGAGTGACCCGCGGCGGAGGTCAGGGAGCAGTTGGCGATGATCGCTGGGGCTGGGGCTGGGACTCTGGGAGGCGGAGCTGGCGGCGAGCAGCGGCACAACGGCGAACCGTGCGCCTGGGCCTCCCGGGTCGTCTTCGCTGCCGTGTGCGCAACTGCCAACGCATGGGGTCCTCATTTTAACTGGGCCAGGCCTAATCCACCTACTCAAGTCCAATGGTCCAACTGGTCGCCGATGAATAAAACTGGGCCCATAAATATTTTTGTCTTTCTGGCCCACGTTCAGGACGCTCTTCACACGACACGAGTCCGCAGCTTCTACTACGACAATTAAACAGTCATTTCATTTTGGAGCTTTTTCTCGCAATTCTTTTACGTATTCACTTCCGCGTGTACACGAGGATTCGATTAATTCTCCATACTACGAGACTCTTCTCATGTTCATCTCATTCCCAGGCAAGCGAAGGCGAAGCGGTAGTGCGGTACACGCGTCTCTTTCTTCCGAAGAGGCCGCAACTCGACATGGTGCGCGGGGCACACAACACACACGCGGCGCGCCATCTCGCGGTACGATGAAACAGGCAGGCAGGAAGGCCCACCAAGTCCAAAAAAGCTGCAATATCGCATGGCCCCAACGGCCCATCCTGCTCTGCAAATCGGCTAGGACCTGGGAGGAGCACGGAGTAGCAGCGCGCGCGGCCGGCAAAGCAAAAGCACCCAAGCTAGGCGGATCCTCCCGTTGTCGACGTTTTTTGGGCCCCAGACCCCGCCCCAACCAACCGCTCCATTCTCCACTCTACAAGTTGGAGACTCCAACCGCTCCATTCTCCAAGTTGGAGACTCCAACCGGCGATTTCCTCGCCTCCTTCCACAATTCCATCCGCCGCGCAGACGCCAGCGAGAGCCACGAAGGGACATGCGGGCCGGGACGCGGGCGCTCTGCGCGCTGGCGCTGGTGACGCTCTGCGTC
>BCLG01000293.1:17737-30485 GCA_001602295.1 Zoysia matrella
TGGTTGATTGGTTGGGTCGGTGATCGCACATGGAAGCTTAATCGAGGTTAGAGTTGGAATGATGCTACTAATTAGGAGGTTGATGGTTGATTGTCAGTAACAGTAGTAGTAGTGGATCCGTGAAGGCATTTGTAAGTACAGTACCACGTTGTTTTGGAGAAGTAGAACAAGTTTATGATTAGTAGTTTTAGCTCTATTGTAAAAAAACATAAGAGTCCGATGTGTTTTCTACGTGTCGATGTAAATAGAATCTGTAAGATTTTGCGGTTTTCCAACTCTTCGCTTCAAATTGCTTCAGTGCTGTCCAATTCCAGAGCACAGGCTCCCTGGAAACTTATCACGATTCGTATGTTTTTTATGTGACATTCAATTGATTCCTGTAAAAATATTTTTAAAATTCTATAAAATTCCTATACGCTGCAAAGATGCTGAGTTCTGATGAAGTGCACTGCACGTAGCGAACCAAAAGGTAAAGTTTAGAGTCAATTGGCCATCTAGAGTCCCTTCAGATAGAGATGTTTTGGACAGACCTGTCGTCAGACTATCACAATCTGATTGGTCCCCCGGATGTTCAGACGAGCAACGCTTATGTCGTTCCAGCTACATTCCTCGAGTAACATTCTACTAGATGTTACTCCAGTAGAAGAGTTGGCTGATTTTCTCGGTGTTCAGCAGGATACTTGTATACTCCCTCTCGCCTTTCCATGCGAGGTCAGCCCTCCGTAACTCATGCCACCGGATCTTCTACGCTCCTTTTCCATCCTCCTCCCCTCGCCAATCTCCTGCACTCCTCCCCTCCCTAATCTCCTGCCGTGCAGCCAGCGTCGCTCCTCCCCTTCTGAACCTCCTGCGCCTTCCCGCTGCTGCTCGTCTGCTCCCCAATCTCTAGTGTGGCCGGCTCCGCTCCTATCCTGCACAATCTCATCCCGCGCGGTGCTGGGCGCAGCCCCTTTCCCCAATCCCATCCTGAGCGGCCGGTGCCACTCCTTCCCTTCTTCGGCAGATGCCGGCAACCTCGCTTTGGGATGGTCGTCGTTGTGCTCGACCTCCAGTTGGCTGTGTCATCTTCAACCGGCCCCAAACGCGTCGCTGCAAGGTGGAAGGTCGCCACCGTCACTGGGAGCTTAGGCACTGGCGTAACCAGGGCACCGCCAGAATGCCGTGGCATATTTAAAATTTTTATCTCAAACTAGTTCTAATACACCTGCTAATTAAATTTCTAATTTTAATTGATATTTTAATAGTAAATACATATAGTTAGTTCTAAATTATTGTTGTATACAGATATCAAATTTGGTGGAGATGGTATTAACTAAATTTTAGATATTGATAAATTTGCGTTTAGATATCAAGGTATCTATTGGAGTTTTACCTAAATAACTTTTTCACCCACACGCTATTACTTCGCAGTATTTTTGACACAAAATACAACAAGTTCTGTTGAAATTTTTAAGTAAAATACTTGAAACATTTAATTTTAAATAGTGAAATGTTTGACACAAAAGTAGAATTTTTGTCTAGAATATTTGAATTTTTTTTCTTGGAATATTTCTCTCTCATTTTTATGAGTTCAAATTTAAGATGTATTTACGAGTTAGACTTTTTTTTAGTTGAATGTTTCCTAGATCTAGTATGTTAGGCCAAAGTATGATAGTATGAGGTGGTCGTCCGTCGTCTTTGTCATTTCGAGCGGGAAGTACAATGTTTTTTTTCTACTCTAGTGTATTATTTGTTGTTATCTTCGTCCGTACTACTGTAAAAAAAATTAGTATACTCTTCGTAAAATTGTAGATACGACACTGAGCTGAGGAAGCAGGACGTTGACACCGCCGTTGCTGGGAGCTCGGGAGGACGCCGCCGCCATCGCTGGGAGCCGGAAGCCTAGGAGGATGGACGTCGTTGCTATAGGATGGATTGAGATCGCCTGCCTTCACAGGCGAAGTCACCTGCGTAATTTCACTCTCGCATCCACCGTCCAGTCTATCCAGCTTTGCGCGCGCGTGCATGAAGATTGAAGACTGACGTGGCCCAGCTTTTCAACACAGGAAGTATCAGAGAAGTAAAATGGAGGTTAGAAATGATGGTACGCTGGTATAACTTGCAGAGTATAAAAATTCTAGAGATAAAACCAAAATAGGTGGAACAATATAGTTAGTAATGATAAAAGGGCGGATCCTTCTACAAATTAAATCAGTTTTTATTAATATTTAGTTCGAAAAAGAATATAATTTTGTACCGATTCTAATCAATTCGGACCTCTATATGTTTAGTTCATTTTCTTCAGCCTGTTTTTTCATATCTAAATTGTTGTCCCTGTTGCTAAATTACTCTCTTCATTTTTAAATTATTGTCACCATTGATTTTTAACGTCAACTTTGACTATTTATCTTTTTCAAAAAAGTTTGATGACTACAATATATTTTGTTACAATTTACTTTAATATTAAAATTATTTAAATCACAAATTATATTTCTGTAAATTTGAATTAATTTTTAGAATAAAAAAATATCAAAATTGATATTAAAAGTTAACGGCGATAAAATGAAAAGAGTATTTCTCTTTTTTATAATGCACATCTCTACCTCTCTTCCTTATTTTTGGTGTGCCGTGTCATTTTTAGTACTTCTTAATTCTCGCGTCGAGAATAAGAATGACAAGTTCAACTGGTTATTGTAATCTTATAAGTTAATGTAGTCCATCTTCCTGATTTACCTATCATTTTGGTTTTGAGTAGAAAATTAAGAAGGGATGACAAGATGTAAAAATGATGAAGAGAGATGGAGATGTAATAAGAATAATTAAAATTTTAGAATTTTGGAACGGAGGAAAATTTTCTACTTCCCACATTTTTCCAGTGAAATTTTCTGTATGATTTTTATGAAATTTCTGATATTTGTGAAATTCATGCTTTTCAAAGGAGGTCTTACGGGAAGCGGGAGTGATAATTTGGAAAACTTGAGAAGTCTAGCATAACATTACTTTTACCGAGTATATTGTAATTGAATTCAAAAGTATTTTTTATTAAAATGCTACGTAATTTCAATCATATTGTGTAGCGCTAGTCTAGTTTCAACGATAGCGCTGGATGAACCGGAACGGGTTGGACGGTGGATGTGCCAGTGAAATTACGCTGGTAACTTCGCCTGTGACGGTAGGCGATCTCAATCCGCTATAGGATTGCCAAAGGCAGCGGAAGGCAAGACACGTCGCTGGTGTGTTCAGTCGGGATCAAGTCCTCTGAATTAGAGGACAAAATTCATGTAACGTAGCTTCTGTCACATTAAATTAAGATAGGTGCTACAGTAACTTGAATTAACAGTGTACCACTGAGTTATTTCTAGCTGATATTGTAGCAGGAAACACTGCTCACCGGGTACTGTTCACAGTACTGTAGCAATAAAGTTGGATCGTTTATTTGGAATCAAACAGTTGGAAACCTACCTTAAGGCATTTGTAAGTAAGTACCACGTTGTATATTTTGGAGTAGAACAAGTTTATGATTAGTAGCAGTTTTAGCACTAGAGTTTAAAAAAAAAAAAGAGGAGTCCGATGTATTTTCTACGTGTCGATGTAAATAGAATCTGTAATGATTGTATGGTTTTCGAATATTGCTTCAGCGCTTTCCAATTTCAGAACACAGGCTCCCTGGAAACTTATCATGATTCCTGTATTTTTCCAGTGATATTGGATTGATTTCTGTAAAAAATTTATATAATTCCTGTACAATTTTTACGTTGCAAAGATGCCAAATTCTGGCGAAGTGCACTGCACATAGTGGAAAGGTAAAGTTTGGAGTCAGTTAGCCATCTAGAGTCCCCTTCAGAAAGAGATGTTTTGGACAAACCTTGTCGTCAATACTCACAATCTGATTGATCCCCTGATGATCAGACGAGCAAGGCTTTCCAGCTGCATTCGTCGAGTAACATTCTTCTAGATGTTAGTAGAAGAGTTCACTGATTTTCTCGATATTCAGTAGAAGTAGGAAGCAGGATACTTGTATAGTTGTATTCGCACCTACTTAAATGATACGAGAAAAGCTGTCTAAAAAGTTATGAGAAAAGAAGGAAAGAGGAAATATGAAGATAAAACAGAGACTGATCTGGATCTGGGACTCTACTCAAAGGTAAAAATGGAGCCTTTAACAGGTTCGGGCTGGTCAGCAACTATATCATTTACTTCTAACATTATTCAAATGTTTAGGATTATTAGTTGTATTTCAAATGCTATGAATAATAAAGCAAATTATAACAAAATATCGGATATTTGTTATATTTTTTCAAAAAATGAATAATTAAATATTATATTAAAAACAATAGTGTCAATATTTAAAAAAAAGGGGGTTCATGGTAAATACTACTTGTACTTAATTGGGCGGCAAGCCTAATGTATACGTAGCTTGGTCACGCGTCCGGGGATGATCAGCTGATTGAGACCAAGCAAGCCCAACGTTAGATTGGATCCATTTTCCTGTTCAGACCAAGCTGCGCCATTTAGGTGTGTGAGCATAAGGAGTGCTCCCTCGATTCTTTAATTGATGTCGTTGTTGACTTTTAAATTCAATTTTAATTATTTATCTTATTAAAAAAAATTAATAAATTTTATATACTTTGATATAATTTGATTTATCATTAAAGTTATCTGAATCATAACTTAAAATTTTACACATTTGCTCACCGGCTCCTCACCTCCTCCCAACGACATTTCAGAACAGATGGAGAACAGATGGGGTCTGAGATCGACTCCAAACCGAAATACCTATCACATTCTACGGCGAAGTTGATGCATACTGCATTATTCTTTTTTCCATTTAGGACTCCTATGCAATGTGAGAACTTTACATGATTTTCATATAAATCAGTTCGATTTTATAAAAAAATATAGAATTTAGGGGGGAAAATCCCCACAATTGTAAGACGGCCTTAATTTTAAATTTTTGAAAGGGTTCACATTATCATATCTGATCTGTTGCACGGCACCTTAGATAAGAAATCGCATGATGTGGAAGATCACGAACAATGGCAGGAATAGGGCGCCTGTTTCTGTTAAACCGATCCGGCGCCTGGTGGATTTCAGCATCGTCGCCGCTATTGTGCGGCCCTAGCTCGCACTGGTTTATTGGTGATTGGAGAGCTGCGTTGTGAACTTGCGAGGGATAAGAGGCCAGCACAAAAGCTTCCGATGTTGGACTAGTTTGTTTTCCTCGTGGAAGCAGTAATCTGCTCTGCATTCTGCTTATTTTCTGCAGCATCCGAGTTCAGTTTTGTCAACAGTTTAAAAAAATTCGTTACACGACTGTTTTTTTTTTTTTTTTTGTTGGGGTGGGTCTATGCGGGCATGCGGTCCGTTGGATGAGCATAGGAAATTAGGTGGTTGCACACTTGCACCTTCAGCGTTGTCCCGGGCCAGTGCAAGAACACAACTTGCCAGCAGCTGCCTAGCCCTTGCGTAAACCACTTGCAGCAATTGGCATGTATCTGCATTTGAGGCCCTAGTACAGTGGCGCGTCAGGCGACGACATTGACCGCGCAAGCTTCCGACCAATGCACAACAACTTCTTATTACGCGCTATCATGCATTTGAACCGGACGAGATAAGAACTCAATCCTAAAAATATGATAGTTTTTTCTTGTTACAAACTAAGATCAAGTCCTAATTCGTTGCTTACGGGATTAAGGAAAGATCGTGCAGGAAAATCGTCTAAATTGATTGGGGATGGATAAAATATGGAGAGGACAAGCGCCTACAAGCAACCGTGTCGACGGGCACTTCTACGCCCAACCCCCAGATTCAACAGCACCTCGTCGTGGAAGACGCCGCACACCAGCACGCCAGGGCCGTGCGACGTAATTTCTCGCGGTTCGTTACTCCAGTATAAAGCGCACGGCAACCTGCCTAGAAAGGGAAGCCCAGCGCTTGCGAGACATCACCCGCACACACGTGTGACTAGCCTGCGAGCCAACGGACGACCATGAGAGGAAGGACGAGGCTGATCTGCGCGGTGCTGCTGCTGCTGCTTCTCTGCGTGTCCACGCTGCTCGAAGGGGCATGCTGCGCCGCCGCCGCCGGCGGTGGAGGTGGAGGGGGTGGCGGTGTAAGGGGAGGAGGTGGCGGCGGCGGAGGAGGTGGTGGTGTAAGGGGAGGAGGTGGCGGCGGTGGCGGTGTAAGGGGAGGAGGTGGCGGCGGTGGCGGTAGTGGTGGTGGAAGGGGAGGAGGTGGCGGTGGCAACGGTGGAAGGGGTGGAGGTGGCGGTGGTGGAAGGGGAGGAGGTGGAATCTCCGGCGGTGGCAGTTCGAGGGGAGGAAGGGGTGGAGGGGGAGGCGGTGGTGACGATGGTGATGATGGAGGCGGTGGTGACGATGGTGATGATGGAGGCGGTGTAGGTGATGCGTATGGCCGTGGCATCTGGAAGGTCTCGGCAATCGTCGCTGCCATCACGGCAGCGGTGCTTATTTAGACGCTTATCAGCAGCAGTAATCGGTTCAAGCATGTATAAACCCCCACCACATTGTCATGATCCCAAGCTTGTGACTGCCAATGGTCTGGATCAGTAGTCTGTTCATATAGCTGTATTTCGCGGGAGTGGATTTTTTTCTAGGGAAAGAGTAGACAGATTGATGTGTCATATTACTAT
Source organism: Zoysia matrella (assembly GCA_001602295.1). Classification (NCBI taxonomy): domain Eukaryota; kingdom Viridiplantae; phylum Streptophyta; class Magnoliopsida; order Poales; family Poaceae; genus Zoysia; species Zoysia matrella. Next base: position 24,369 of record BCLG01000293.1, read on the forward strand.
TTTCGATATGGGATAGATCCATATATACTCTATGGAATTATGATCAACTGTGATAATAAAAAAATTGAATCCATTTGTTAGTAGTGTGTACAACAATTCTACTAATGTAATTATTGTATTTCTACGCTGTATTTCAGTGTATATAAACTGATGGAATGGTTTTATTTCAAATCCATGTAGTTACTTAACATGTAAACCGAAGGTTATACGGCACGGCAACTGTCACACTATATTTCTGGTTTAGAACCAATATACTGTGTAATGATAGCTTGAGTTTTTCTCCAGTAGTTAATTGGCATTTCTACAAATTCGATACGTTAGCAGAATCTTGGTGCGGGGTTTAGTTGCTGCATAATCATCATAGCTAAGCATATACTTACTCATGATCATGGTTTATGGTTCATATATATTTAAACACATAACCATGACTAAAATTCGTAATCATTCTTTTGAGTTGACTAGCTAGCTACTTCCTTCGGTTTTAAAATATTATCACATTTGCTTTTTAACATCAACTTTGATCATAACGGCTATAGAATATTTGTATTCATAAGCTTTAGATCCTGACATCAGCGAAGCTCATTTAGAACCAAGCATGTGTAAAGACCCCATCACGATGTCAGGATCCAAAGGTTATGAATACAAATGTCCTGTAGCCGTGTTTTGAAGGAGTAGATAGACTTTTTTAATTATGCAAGGGAATGAGTAGATAGATTGATGTCTTAGGTCACTATATATTATACTCTCTTCGTTTTTTAATTGATATCATCGTTGTCTTTTAAATTTAACTTTAATTATTTCTTTTATTTAAAAAATTTGTTCGAATGTGTAAAATTTTAAGCTGTGATTCAAATAACTCTAGTGATAAATCAAATTATATCAAAAATATATGAAATTTATTAAATTTTTTAATAAAATAAATGATCAAAGTTGAATTTAAAAATCAACGACGACATTAATTAAAGAACGAAGAGAGTATGTTGTAATGTACCTGATTAATCCTACTATTTTCATCCTTACACCATGCAATTAGGATGTTTTTCAGGCCATGTACCATATTGCGAGACTGAGAGTTTTACAATGCGTGATTCTCTCAGACCCTGCAGATTGCTTTTAAGACTGGCTCTTAGGCGCGGTGTTGACAATGTCTTAACCGCTTGCATGATCCACCCACTGATTGACTAGTCACGACACGAACTTCTTGTTATCCTTCTCGTGCAAATTGCGCGTCTCCTTAGCTAATCATTCATACACATATATCCGTCTTCTTGTCCCCGTTGATTACTTGATCATAGTTTGATACTGTACTTCATCGACGACGGCTGATTTTTTAAAGGTAAAATGTGTGGAGCCATTCATAGATGACAGCTAATTCCCCGCCACGCGTAGAGCAGAAGTTCCTGTTAACTGGCGATGTAAGAAATGTACGGGAAGATAAGCATTTTGACCTCGTACAAGCACCTGCTGGCTCATTCAAAAAATTTAAATAAAAATACGTCCGACGCGTCAGGTTAGCCCAATAACCGGGCCAAGCTTTGCCTCTGCGTGTTGACCTGTCTAGCACTGCCGTGTGGTGTTTCGTTTCCACATATTCAACGGCGACTCCACCTGAAACCAAGACTAGTACGGAACAGCGGTGGACGATGGCAACTGCGTCGTCAGTACGCCACAATTTCCCGGTTCTTCAGCTCCTCCCTACCGGCTTAATCTACCACCTCAATCGTCTCGTCCTCCGGTCGTCAATCCTCTTGATCGTTGCCTTCTCTCGTCGTAAGAGACGCAGCTGGCAGCCGATCGATCGAAGCACCACCGTACACGAGCGAGGCCAGCGACGAAGAAGCGGCGGCAATGAGTGGAGACGGGAGGCGGCTGATCTGCACGGCGCTGCTGCTGCTGCTGTTGCTCTGTGTGTCCGCACGTCTGCAGAGCGTTGAAGGCAGGGGAGGAGGAGGAGGAGGAGGCGGCGGCGGTAGGGGAGGCGGAGGTGGGAGAGGAGGAGGAGGAGGGATCGGAGGAAGGGGCGGAGGGTTCGGAGGCCGAAGCGGTGCCGCCCCGGGATTGGTCTCCGGCGCCTCGTGGTTCTCCGGCGCTGCCGCCGCGATTGCGGCCGCTGCGCTCGTTTGGCGATAATCTCATGGCGGTGTGCAGATAGTCCGTACTCCTTTTGCGCTTCACGCTCCGGGCTCAGTAGCGTATGCATATATTTTCCCGCGTGTGAAGTGTATAATTTGTTTTCTTAAAAATTATATTTCCCTGCTTGTGAAGTGTCCTCTTTTCATTTTTAAATTGTTATATTATTGACTTCTAATATCAACTTTAATTATTCGTCTTATTAAAAAAAATTGATAAATATTATACATTTTGTTTTAATTTGCTTTAGCATTAAAGTTGTTTGTGACATGAGTTATATTTTTGCATGTTTGAAATAATTTTTTTTAATAAAAAGACTGGTCAAAATTAATATTAAAAATCAACGTCGACAACAATTTAATAGTTACGATGATAATCTAATGGCGATGTGCAGATAGTCAATACTCTTTTAACTATTTATCTTATTAAAAATATAATAAATATTATTATATATTTTATTATAATTTATTTTACTATTATAATTATTTAAAATATGATTAATATTTTACACATTTAAATAAATTTTTAAATAAAACGAATGATCAAATATAACTGTAAAAATTAATTGTCTCAATGTTTTAAAATGGGAGTAACTAGCCCGGGTGCTTCCCAAGCCATAACGGCGAGGAAGATGGCCACATCGACGAACGGAAGGACAACCCCAGCATGTCCACCAGCGTTAGAAACATGTAGTACGAGTATTACGTAAATGCAGCAGATAAGATGACCTCAGTATGTCAAACTTCGAGATAAGAGTCGCTCAGTTACTTAAATCAGTTCAAGTGGGTCACGGGGATAGCACACATGCTGAACATGTCTGCAAGCATGCGAAGCCTGTTTGACCTGTCCAGGTTGCTAGGCTACTCAATGCGACACATTTTTTTTACTGACGAAAAGAGTATTCCCCTCAGGGTAAATAAAACAAGTGATAGCGAATAAACACAAATTTGTGCCATTTTCTATATTTAATGCTGTATATACAAGCTTTCACCAGGTTTAGATCCTTGCAGGCCAAGATTTTGAGGCGACTGGCCAAGTTGACATTGAAGGGAGAGAGAACTGGTGCTGCAAATTTGTTCTAACCTTGCACGTTCAGAGAGTATAATAATTCCTGAGGTAGATAGGAAACAATGCAGCAGCGTTAGAAGAGAAGTGGCAGTGAAATACACGGGATTGGAGAGTCATTTGGAGATTGAGAATACCAGATCCCCTTGACTGGTGGCAAGGGAAGCGTGCAGCTCTGAAAGAGATTTCTCTTCCCACAATCTTTCCAAGCGTGGATAATGTTCTGGCTTTGTCTCATCTGTGCTGGAGTTATTGGTGGCCAAACAGTCATCCATGGAGTTCTTCCTGACATAAATCTCAACTTCGTTGGGTTGCCTAGACAATTGAAGAGCGATAAACTGCACGATGAAGGAGCAGAGCCTTTCTTTGTCAGCTTGCCAAGTAAACTAAAATTAAATTAGGACCAGCACGTTTATGGTGGCAAATGATCACCTGGCACAGATGCTGAATCGATAATGTCGGCTGACAACTGAGATAGGGCCTTTCCAATTTAGGCATCGTTTCTCCATCAAGTGGAAGAAGAAGAAGATACAAGTTGAACTGCAAAACAGAAACAGAATATTCATTAATAAATTATTTTGGAGTCTCCAAATTAACCTTTTATCTGCTCATTGTATGAATATTCCTTTTTACCTTGCTATCAAATTCATCATCAGCAATACGAAGCTGATCCACCAACCTCGCAACACGTCCAGCCTTGGCTGTCCTTCCACTAGAGCCAACAGCATTGCCATGCCGAGTTTGACTGCGGGTGCCATTTTTCCCCCATGCAAGCATCTCTCCCCGTAGTGGTGAAGTAGCCAAGATATCTCTAGCACCTCCTGAATTGTCATTATCCTCAGTGCCATTCTCGATGCTTGTGGTGATCTTAACAGGGGAACGCCGTGGCATGGGCCACCTCCTAGCTCTTTTCTGCCTTGCATCTGGAGAATGATGATCATCAACAGAAGATAACTCTTTGCTTCCATCGTTGCCATTTTCTTCTCTAGCTTCCTCACCAAAATCAGTCGGGACAATATCAGGAGAACTTGTTCGCCCTCTCCTCCTTGACCGCATATACCCCCGAGTCTTTTGTGAAGAATCTAAGTCTATTGCTTTTGCAGCGGAGCGCTTCTTCACAAGTGCTTCTGTTTGTCTCCGAAACGTTTCAGCAATGGATTCTTGAATCTTCCATGAGAAACGAAGCTAGTGTCAACAATGCTAATAAGTACACAGGGCCTGTTTGGATGCTGCCTGAATGCCAGCTGCCTGGGCCAGGCAGCGATCTCAGTCCCAGGCAGGAGGGCTGTCTGTGCCAGGCAATTTCACCAGGATGGCAAGCAAATATGCCCGATATGACAAGCTTTAGTTGGGTTACTAATTGTCAGCAAGAGAAGCCTACCTTTTTGTTGCGAGTCCTTTCCACTTCGCTGATAGAAAGTTCCTGCATTATCAAGAATATTAGAAGTACCGCACCAGAATTAAATGAGCTAAGCAAACAAAGAAGTGTGGAAACTGGAGAGTTTATGCATCACCTCTTCCTCGTACTTATCAATATCTGGATATAAAGCCAAAATTAAAGCATCATAATTAGGATCATCCCTCAAAGAACGTCTACTTGCACAATGAGCACGGCATGCTGGGCACTCATTGTTTCTGCAAGACAAAGCATCGCTTAGACCACACAGAGAATTTCCATGTCTTTAAGCTGCAATAAGGTTAGGGCTCCATTTTTGAAGAATGGCACCAAGACATGTGACAAGTAACATCGCAGACCATACCCAAGGCGCATCGACTTATCAATGCAATCCCTACAGAAGCGGTGCAAACACTCCATCACAGTCCTCGTTTTCCGAATAATTCCTGCAAAATAGGACCATAACAGAAAAAGATAGTGAGATATGAACATTTGCATAGAGATATTACTCATAAATTCACATATAAAAAGTTTAGTTAACCTATAAAGTCGACTTGTATATTTTTTTTAACATGAAGATATGAGCTTGACTTTCTGAAACTTTTCAACAAAAAAAAAAACTAAAGCATTGACATTCTGCAGACATTTCCCTATTCTCCTGAAGGCAACAACAATACGCAGACTTGTATATATGTGTGATGGTGAGATATTTGACCTAGTTTCACCTTTTGTAGCAACTACTAATAATAAATTATAACCATACATCTGCATAATGACGTCATAGAGCTCTAATTACAAGCAAAGGGATCGTACAAAGTACAGAGAAGCACTGAATCTCAAAGCAAGCTGGCAAAGCCATAGCACATTATTACCTAAGCATATTGGACACTGCACTTCCTTCCGGATATCCATCAATTTCACAAGTAAAAACCTGTATGAAAAACAAACAAGCAGTTAGCACTTAGAATTTTTAGTAAATGTGGATAAATATTTTAATTATACATTCTCGGACAGAAAAGTTTGGCAAGCTCAATAAGCCAAAACTTTTCAAAAAAACAAGAAATAGGATGTTCACAATAAGTGTGGTTACAGAATTTTATGGACTATGTGATGTGTAACAAAGTATTTTTGCCAGTACCCAATTCAAAACTGATGTTAAAGAAACTGAAAAGCTGATTTGTACCTACAAACAATTATCAAACGCAGGACTGTAACGGCCTAAAATTCAACATTTTCAAAATATTAAAATTCCAAATTTTTTTAATGCATTTCCAATTTAGAGTAGAATAAAAATTATTTTCTAAATAAAATAATAGGATTGCATTTCATCTCGTACCATTGCATAGCATTTCATTTTTCATCCAAATAAAATTTTGCAATGGAAATTTAACAATTATATAAAATATAGGAATAAAAAGAAGCAAAAGAACTAAAGAAAGAAATAAAGAAATAAAAAGGAAATTCCTAAAACCTCCCTGGGCCTCTCCCTCTCTCCCTCTCCCATTCCCCTTCTCCCCTCCCCAGCC
>BCLG01000293.1:30837-52582 GCA_001602295.1 Zoysia matrella
GCGCCGTCGCCGAAGTCCTACCACCGTGCCTCATCGTCGCGACCTCGCCTCCGGCCATCCTCGACACCGTCCGACCCTGCGGTGAGAACCCCCTCGTCCCCCTCATCATTTTAAGCTCAACCCCATCGAGAACCGTGCCCCGACGAGCTCAGGTGAGCTAACCGGAGTGGCCGGCCATGGCGCTGCCGCTCTGCCCCGAGCGCGGGCTGCCCCAACCGTCCGATCCAGACTGAACGACCGAGATTAGATCACGCCACCTCATCAGATCTAATTAAATCCTATCCGCCCGATCAAGATCCACATTCATCCGATCCAAATTCAACGCATCAGATTAAGCCACGTCACCTACTTTATCAGAACCATTCAATTTGAAATCAAAGGCCCAGATTAAACATCGTTTTCCGAATAAAATAAATCAAACCCTTTACTACGTCAGCATGACCTCACGATGACGTCAGCAGGGCCGGTTAATTAAAATTAATTAGAAAATTTTAGTTAATTGATTTCGGATTAATCTGTTAATTACTAAATAAAATAATAATTAATAATCTGAGAAATAAATTTGATAATTAGCTAATAATTAATTATAATAATTATTTAATAATTAACTATGATAATTTTACAGAAAAGCTACTATACTTATTTTTAATAAAAAATTAGTCCATGCCGAATGACAAATTTACATTTAAACCTCTGAACTTTTCTGTAATTACTTTTTAGTCCTTAATTAATTTCGCAAATTATAGATAGGTCCTCAGTACCTGATTATTAATTACAGATTAGTCCTTGAAACTTATAAATGCTATAACTTTTAAACCGTAACTCCGATTTCAGTGAATAATATACCAAAACGATCGTATCGAAATAACCTATGCATTCATGACATAATCATACTGATCTTGATCCGCTTTGTTGCATATTGATTGATTGTTTGTACTCTCGTGCATTAGATGACTTCGTCCCGGACCCACAATACGAGGATTTCCAGCAGTAGTAGTTTGAAGTAGTTGAATACTGTTCTTAGGAGCAGCAAGGCAAGTGTCCTTGACCATTTTATGCCTATTTTACAAACCCTCTATTTTATAGATTACATGGTTGTGTAAAGTTAAATGCGCACCTACTATTTGGAATTCACCTAGTTTTCTTATTATGCCTTGTCACCCTAGTTTAACTTTTTGTTGAGTAGATTACATGCTTAGCTTGCTGTTGTCGGAATGGGTGATACTAATTTGATTTATTATCATACTTGCTTCACGAGGATTAATGGGTTATTTAATAGTAATTTGGAGATTAGTAGCGGGATAGTAAGTCGGCCAAACAGTGTGAAGAGAGGCAGAGGTAGACCAAACTTGACGTGGGAAGAGTATGTGAAGAGAGATCTGAAGGATTGGGATATCGTCAAGGAGTTAGCTTTGGATAGGAGTTCGTGGAAGCTAACAATTCACGTGCCTAAGCTTTGATTATCGTTTGTTGCTCTTTTTTAATCGTCTCTCGGGGTTTCATTTCTAGCCTACCTCAACTTGCTTGGGACTAAAGGCTTTGTTGTTGTTATTATTGTTGTCGTTGTGTTGGAGATCAGTGATTTGGGGAATATGGTTGGTGTAGAGCTATGTCAAGAATGCGAGTGCGACGGCACAGGCATAATGAAGATTTTTTCAATCCACCTGGAAACGGAGGATGAAATCACTTCTCGTGAGGAATTGTGTACAAACTCTGCAGAGTTTAAACTGTCATAACAGCCGTGCTAACGGTCACGAGCATTGCACGAACCCTCACATGATTAGTGAGACTTTGGTAGGGTTTGGTTGGTGATCACAGTGGGATACTGTGATTGGTTCTTATGTTGGTGCTACAGCTGGGTAAGCTGTAGGCATGATTAGTCTATAGACGCGATGTCTTTCATTTAGTAAATAGGTGCTTAATAGGATGTGTGTTTCTATGATGTGCTTTTACGCAAAAAAATCTTATACTGTCTTTTCTTGTTTACTGTCACATGTCATACTTTTTCACATTTGCTAAGTACATTCCGTACTCAACTTTGTCTTTATAAATGCTGTTCAGTGGAAAGAGAAGTCTAGGAAAACATTGAAGACCTTGAAGTTGAAGTCTAGGCGAGCTATTTCGATCATCTGCCTGCGGAGCCTAAGAAGTTTATTTTGTTTTTCGCTGCTTTGGTTTGTAATAATTTATAAGACTCTTAGTTTTTTTTGTAATAGGTTAATTTTAGTTTATTCAAGACATAGTTCAGTTTAACATTAATGAAGTCGTTTTATGTGTGAAACTTGATTCTTAAGCATACATAAAGGGTCACTTGGTTTTGGCCTTAAAACTGGGTATGACAGAAATAGTATCAAAGCCGTGTTGATCGTAACATGCGAGTCTAGAATAGAATAGACGTCTAGGACCTTAATTTCAAAACTATGTGCCAAAAGTTTGCAAAATTTCATTTTTCTCCGCATCTTAAATCTATTTACATTTTTCTAATACATGCTCTTCTAAAATTATAAATGACAAAAATAAGTTACACGGCACGGAAGCAGACTGGACCAAGAGGAAGGCCACTAGGACCATTGGCAAGAAGGCTTGCAAGGAGATCAACCCCAACCCCACTGCCAACTATACTAGAAGACGTATCGGAAGTCCAACCGAAGTATGAAACCAGGGTGCTTAGCGATTCAGATGAAGAACAACCTTATAAGAAGGACGTCCACACGGTGTGTGACCAGTTGGTGCAAACAATACCCCAAAAACCAGCAGCATCTCAAGAGCCGGTGGATCCAGAAGAATCCGAGCCAGAAGAGGAGCCAATGGAACTAAAAGAATATGAGCCCGAGGAGAAACCGCAAGAAGACTACATCAGGTCTCCGTCACCCAGGGTGCAAGAAGAACAAGAAAATAGAAGACCATGGCACCGCACGCCATGGTCTTTGTTTACCGTATCACTTTGATGCATATAGTTGGGATTGCTTATTCCTTTTTTTTCATCTATCTCGATCATCAATCTCAACTCTTCTCTCTATTACACCAACTCTTCTCTCTATTACACCAGATGATTTACACCACGCACACTGCAGCTGATCAAGGAGGTTCTTCCAACCAGAACAACCAAATTAACCAGAATAACCAGAACCAGAACAATCATATCCCTCAGAATAATAACCAAGATGGCAACAACAACAATAACAACGACATCAATGCCAATGAAATGGCTGGACCATTCGCACAGATCATAGCTGTGCAGACGCAGTTGATGCAGAACATGATGCAAACTCTCACTCAGATACAGCAGAATCAAGGTGCTGCACCACAAAGTTAGAACCAATACAAGCTAGGCGTGTTTCTGAGGATTAGACCACCCACCATCTCTCAAGCCAAAGATCCTTTGGAGGCTGGCAATTGGCTTAAATCAATTGAGAAGAAGCTGACCATAGTACAGTGCAACGACCGTGAGAAAGTACTCTACGTAACACATCAGTTGGCTAGAGTTGCCGCAGACCGGTGAGATGCTTACTGCAGTGCTCATGCTAATGCTGCAGACATCACCTGAAACGAAGTCAAGACCAACTTTCGCTCTCACTATGTTCTAGTTGAGACCATCAGACTGAAGAAGAAGGAGTTTCAGAACTTGAAGAAAGGTGGTATGCCAGTGAATGAATACTTCAACAAATTCACTCAGCTATCGAGGTATGCTCTAGAGGATGTGAACACCGATGAGAAGAAGCAAGAGCTGTTTCTTGATGGGTTGAATCATGATCTCTAGTACCAGCTTAAGAATAATGACTATATAAACTTTCAAAAGCTGGTGGACAAAGCATTTGTCCTTAAAAACAAACGGGCAGAGATTGAACGTGAAGGAAAAAGAAAGATGTCATTCAATGGGCAGCCTTCCAATCTCAATGTCCACCCCCGCATGATGCCACCACAGGGGCCGATGTATCGTCTTCCGTATACTGGAAAACCACCAATGCAAGCTTCACGTCCTAACTTCTAGATGCAGATGCAGAAAGCAAACTTTCAAGCAGCACGTCTTAACCCACCATAGATGTCTCGTACTGGGAATCAGGCAATACCTCGTCCTACAGTACCAGCTCAGTAAAACACTAGCAAACCAGTCAGTGAAGCTAATGCAGTCAGTGGAGCTCGAAGAGCATGCTTTAAGTGTGGTATGTCGGGACACTATGCTAACAGTACCAGCTCAGTAGAACACTAGCAAACCAGTCAGTGAAGCTAATGCAGTCAGTGAAGCTCGAGGAGCATGCTTCAAGTGTGGTATGTTGGGACACTATGCTAACAACTGTACTAACAAAGCCGCCACGCCATCTATAGGATCAGCTCAGAAGTCCAACCAGGGAAATAACCAAGGCCAGTCCAACTACATATATGACAAGGTGAACCATGTGACCAGTGAAGAAGCTTAGCACGAGGCAGAAGTTGTGATGGGTACGTTCCTTGTAAACTCTAACTCTGCTCCTGTTTTATTTGATTCTAGAGCATCACATTCATTTATAACATCAAGTTTTGTGGCAAAGTACGAAATTTCCATGGTTATCATGAAAAATACTACGCTAGTAAGTTCTCTCGAAGAAAAATTGAGAACTAGACATTTATGCCTAGCAGTAGGTCTACATATAAGATGGGTAGAATTCTTGTCCAATCTCATTGTTCTAGAATCAAGAGTGATAGATATAATCTTCGGAATGGACTGGTTAAAGAAGTATGACGGAATAATACAGTGTGCAAGAAGGGCAGTTCAGTTAACAAGTATCAATGGAATAAAGGTTGAGTTTGTAGTAGCCAGTACAGCGGGACCAACGTGTGTGCACAATAAGATAGAAGGCAAAACTATTTGAGGAAATACGAGTTATCTGTGACTATCAAAATGTGTTTAAGAAAGAATTGTCAGGTATGCTACCTGACCGTGATATTAAATCTCTTATTGACTTAATGACTAGAACAGCACTTATATCTAAGAGACTATATAGGATGCCCGTTAATGAATTAGTAGAACTTAAGAAGCAAATCACGGAGCTTCAAGAGAAGGGTTCCATTCGCCCTACCTCATTACCATAGGAAGCACCAGTACTCTTCGTGAAGAAGAAGGATAGGACTCAAAGGATGTGTGGATTATAGATCCCTGAACGAGGTTACTATCAAAAACAAGTATCCCTTACCTAGGATTGAAGATCGGTTCGATCAGATGAAAGAAGCGTCAGTATTCTCGAAGATTGATTTAAGGTCAGACTATCATCAACTAAAGATCAGAGACTCAGATATACCCAAAACTACTTTCAGGACCAGATATAGGTTATATAAGTATATAGTCATGTCTTTTGGATTAACCAATGCCCCTATTTACTTCATGTATATGATAAATAAGGTGTTTATGGAGTACTTGGACAAGTTCGTGGTCGTGTTCATTGACGACATCCTGGTATTCTCTAAGAATGAAACAGAACATGAGCAACACCTAAGGCTAGTTTTTGAGAAGCTCAGAGAGAATAGTTATATGCAAAATTCAGCAAGTGTGAGTTTTGGTTGGATCAAGTCTCTTTCTTTGAGCATATCATATCCGCAGGAGGAGTATCAGTTGATCCGAGCAAGGTCAAAGAGGTAGTGAATTAGATGCCACCAAAGAATGTGTCAGATATTTGCAGTTTTTTTGATTGGCAGGATACTATCGCTGGTTCATAAATGATTTCTCAAAGATAGCCAATCCAATGACACGATTGCTAGAAAAAAAAAAGAGTTCAAATGATCGAAGGAGTACCAAACTAGTTTTGAAGAACTTAAAAAGAGATTGACATCAGCCCCAGTACTGATTCTATTGAATATTACTAAGAAGTTTGACATCTATTGTGATGCTTCACGTCAAGTCATGTCACGTCAAGCTGGGTAAGCTGTAGGCATGATTGGTCTATATGCACAATGTTTTTCACTTAGTAAATAAGTGCTTAATAAGATGTGTGTCTCTATGATATGCTTTTACGCAAAAGAACCCTATACTTTCTTTTCTTATTTACTGTCACATGTCATACTTTTTCATACTTGCTGAATACATTTCGTACTTAACCTTATCTTTATAAATGATGCTCAGTAGAAAGAGAAATCTGAAAGAGCATTGAAGACCCTGGAGCTGAAGTCTAGGCGAGCTATTTCAGTCATCTACTTGTGGAGCCCAAGAAGTTTATTTTGTTTTCCGCTGCTTTGGTTTGTAATAATTTATAAGACTCTTAGTCATTCTTGTAATAGGTTAATTTTAGTTTATTCGAGACATAGTTTAGTTTATTATTAATGAAGTCGCTTTATTTGTGAAACTTTATTTCTGGGCACATATAGAGGGTCATTTGGTTTTGGCATTAAAATGGGGTGTGACAAGGACACACAAATGCAGGGTAGAAGATGGGAAACAGAAGGTATGGGAAAATGCTTACACAGTGAGCTTTACGGAATTCAAATGAAAGGAAAATCACACAAAATCAGTTAGTGAAAGGGATACCAATAGAAGTTTGTGTGTCGATCTGAGTTAAGACATCTAAACAGCACAATACCTAGCGTGGACATGGAGGTCAGGGGAGCAACAGTAGAAGAATATACCAGGCATTCAGAGTTTGGCAGCAGTGCAGCACGATTCATGACCAAGAAAACGGTGACTCCCCCAATGAACAACTGAAAACACATACCCCTAGTACAGGCACAGGTAGCACCTGTGATATAACTTATCACTCCCCAAGGAAGATCTTACGTGGGGTGAATCGGACAATGTCATTCCTACCAGATGTTAAGGGAATGGCGTTCCCACAAACCATTCAACATGACGAACAAGGGTGCACGGGTGGCAGAGAAGCAAGAGGGCTCGCATGGTCGCCTACTCGCCTAAGCATGGTAAGACCATGGTGATCCTGGAGGTCAGGCTAGCAGCAACGAACAGGACACATGCAAGAGTTCGCAGCAGCAGCCGCAAAAGATTCAGTAACAAGAGAAACAGCAAACTGTTCCAATATGAAGCTTAAACACGACGGAGGAACGAAAAGGAGCGCGGATTCAGCTGTGGCAGGAGGCTCCGGCAGAAAAGCTTCAGTTTGCGACGATCCACCCAGGATTCCGCCGCCCAGCATTTGCCGTCGCGAGCACGGCGCCTCCGGAGCCGTGCGACATGACGAAAGCATGCATGTTACGGAAAGATCCCAAGCCTCGTAGGTGATGGGAGCGCTTGCGCCGTCGCACGACTGAAGCGGCCCCCGGCTGGGCCGAGCGAGCACATAGCATGATGCTCCGTCACCGCAACGGACCTGAGCCATCACGCAAGTCAGGGTACCACGAAGATCCCACGCCTCGAGGGGACTGAGGGAGCTCTGGAGCGGGAGCCGACGTAAGAACAACGCGGCCGCCGCCAGGTCGCGGCTGCGCAAGGCACCACCTGAAGGAAGCCCCTGCCGCCACCCCGCCGGACCGGAGCAAGCCACCGGGACGCGAAGAAGCGACGACGACCAAACCCCACGCGAGGCAGAGCAGGCGACGGGGAAGAGTGGAGACGAAGGAAGGGAGGAGAGGGAAGCGGTTCAGGGTAAACTCACTCATCCTTCTCGCCGTCGCTCTGCGACGACTCGCTGTCACGGCCCTCGTCGGCCGCACCGCCGCCGCCTTGGCCATCTCCTTCGTCCTCCCCAGCGTCGGCGTCGGAATCTGCCGAACCCATCAAACGCGCACACACCCAGGTCAGCGAAGCCCGGAGAGAAACAACACCGCGCATCTCATCACGACGAGACGGCGTCGCGTCGTCAACGAGCTCAGTACCGTCGCGCCGGTCCTTTTCCCGCCTCGGCCCGCCGTCCCGCGCCTCCGCCGCCGCTCCGTTCACCAACTTCTTGGGAGAGCGCCCGCCGCCGCCTTCCGCATCGGCGTCGGAAGCTTCCTCGACTCTGCCGTCGCGGCCAGGAGAGGCGGACGACGGGAGCGGGCGCTTCTGCGCGGGCATTCCGGCCTCTCGCTCGGCCCCGCGCGCGGCGTTCGCGACGGGAGAGGTGAGCGCGCGAGGGAGGATGGAGGAAGGGGAAGCCGGGTGGTGGCTGGTGGGTGGAAGGACGGACGGGAGCGGGTCGAGTCGACGGAGGTGGAGAGCGAGAGGAAAAGAAAGGCAAGGCAACGCGACGCGAACGAACGACCTCGAGGCCGAGGTAGGCAAAGGGAGAGGAAAAGAGGCCAGTGCCCCTGCCCGACGGCCCCTATGTATGTCGTGTAACTTTGGGCTGGTGCCGATGCGCTCGGCCACGCGCATCGTGGACGCCCTGGCTGGCGGCTGGCGCTGCCGAGCTTTCTCGCCCGTTTTCTCGGTTGGCGAGAACAACCCGCGCGGCGCAGACGCCGGACGCGCGGCGGCACCCGGGCGCCACGCTCAATGCCGTGATGCTGATCTGCGTAACCGCCTCAAGTGAACGAAGCAGGGGAAGCGAGCGTTCGAAACGAGCAGAGATCCGGCGGGCGATTCCCTTCGCTTCTCGTCAAGTGACAAGTCAGTGCCCGTTCCGAGGCCAGAACGCTCGCCGTCGACGGGTCAACGGTGAAGGCAGCGACGGCGACCTGGTGTTTCAGGAGATCCGAGGCGGGGAACACGATTCTTCCACGCGGCTGTGAGGGGATTTTTTCTTGAACAGGGATCGTGTTGTTTGGAGCAGTGAACGATGATGATCCCTTTTTTTATTTTTGAGTTTATTGTTGTGACGGAATGGACGTCAGGATTTATCATGCTAGAGTTCTTCGTTGCAGGTGGGCTTACTGGGCTAGTGCGCTCCCAGGCGGAAGTCATTTCTTGGTTCATACTAGAGGTGCTGCTTTGTTCCACAGCTGGTAGGCCTCCAATGCAAAACCAAGGTCCAATGGGCTGCCTACCCAGGCCCGATCAGCTGTTTTGCGCTCCAAAACTGATCCGGCTGCTTTGTCGGATGAAGTATGCAACGGTCGGGAGCGGCGATCAACACCGAGGGCCGGTTTGTTTGTGTGCTTCTTGAGGCGTATTTTTGGCGGGAGAACAGCTGTTCGGCTCTAAGGGCAAACAACAATGCTTATTTTTAATTTATTCATAAAAGTGAGTAAGTAAAGTTTAGTTGTGTATAGGTGCACAATATATAAGTAACAATTAAAATCCACTTCTAAATAAAAATTCAAGTTCATCACTAATGAGAGAGTAAAAAAAGATAAACATTATTTTATATTCTTTATAGTTTGCTCATAGTCTTATGGATAGTTTTAGTTATTTTTTTATTAACAACTTTCACAATGTTTATAACCCACTCTAAAAAATATTTTATAGCTTATGATCTCCTTTTATGCCCTAACCACAAACTCATTTAGATGAGTGATTGAGCTTCTATGGCTGCGAGCAAATCATTGTGCGCAACAGCCACAACTGTAAAAACACGAACTATATACATAATATTTTAGTTATTTTTTTAACTGATATCTAAGTCAAATATACAATATTAAAAGGTAAATTTCATGTTCACACTGGTACTGATACACAAAGAATCTCGCTAGTGGTGGTAGGAGCAAGACATACACCAGACCAAGCTGGTCGTTATGTTTTTAAGTAAAGCATAAATGCCCAATTATACAACTACTCTCATCCATATATATATATATATAGGCATGATATAGTACACGATACTATTCCATCCGTTAAAAATGTTATCATTTTTTATTATATTTCTAAGTATACAAATTCATAATATCTGTAGTAAACATAGATGTGTATATACATGAAAGATGCTAAAATATGTTCATATTAGAAATGCTTATATTTTAAAACAAATAAAATACTCTTTAATTTATATTTTTTCCTTGAGAAACTATGTTGCTTCATATGGCCTTTTCAACTTATAGGTTTGCATCCTCTACTCCCTCCAAACAAACCCAACATTGTCACTAACCATCTGTCATGAGAATACAATTATGTTCACCATCTACCTTGTATCTATGTTACATGTATATAATGTTTGGTTTAAATTCTTTCATCTTGACAATCTTAAAAACATAAGATATTTTTTTATTAAGAAGGAGGTACAATAGTGGCTAAAGGGAAAAAAGCGTGGAGTAACTCTAGGGCGTTAGTGGTAGAGGGAGGAGTAAGGAGGTGTGATGACAGTTGGCTTTAGATGCGGCGGTACAACAAACAGTCTTTATATTCAAAGGTGAAGGTGGCAGATACAACGCAGAGAGTGAGGAAGCAGTGATGATTGTGGTTGAAAATGCATAATTTTAAAATTAATCTAACTATAATAGAATGTCAGTAAAATATGTTTTCTTCAAATGGTGCACCCATATAAATTGAGTAGAGATTTTGGCACTGTATGTATATAACTTTATCTATCATTTGCTAATAAACGTTATATTTAACAATCTTTGTAATCATAATATAGCACATTCAAAACATAAGTTCACCATCAATGCAACTCACATGCTTAGATACCATACCATATTTTTCATAATCTTATGTTCTGCATCCTCTCCAAAAGTTTATTTTGTGAGTTATTAAGCGTCTATGAAACGCAATTAGACGAGTCCTTACTCCTTAGTGGCGGTAATAACGGCGGCGCGCACCGTGGAATGCGTGAAGCCAGGCAGGTGGCCGGGGACCCCGCTTTATTGCAGGTGGCCGGGGACCCCGCTTTTTAGCCAGGCGACACCGCCGCCGTGGCGAGAGGACCGTGGCATGGGGAGTGGGAGAAACAGCAGTGACCGCTGAGGTTTTGCCCCCAACACTCCTCACGCCTGGACCACTCCGCCGCATCCTCCACCTCTCGTCCGCCCAATCCCGTCGTCCTCGTCGGTGCCGCCGACAGAGTCCGTGGGATGGCAAGCTCCAGTGGTGGGTTTCAGGCGACGGATGAGAGCCGGGAGGTGGAAATGGAGATCGTGGAGCCGGAGCCGGAGCCGGTCGGATCGAAGAGGGCTAGGGATCCGCTCGACGGCATGGATCCCCATGGTAAGCCCCCATGCTCGCTCCCTACATGTATTCTCTACTGGTTCGTCTATTGCCTTTTGCTTTGATTGCGGCGCGGTTGGTTGGATTGCTTTGCGATTACTTGGAATGCTAGAATCGTGTAGGCTGTTTTAGATCTTATATGTGGATGTATAAAGTATCTCTTTTCATGGGCGTTGGTTTCCATTGATTTGGTGTTAGGCTTATTTTGATTATTATGTGGGAGGAGTACTCGGAGCGGGAGGTGGTTTGTGTCTTGCTGGTTTGGAGCTGTGGAGTGTATTTAGATGGCTAGCATCGCGATGTGCAGTTTCTAGGGTAGGTTTTGCCTTGACATGCTGAGATGTGGAGTATTCTGGGTTATACTGTTTTTGATAGATGGATTTGGATTTAAAAAAATTTGCATCTGCTTATCACTGGCTAGATTGCCTGCTCTTAGGTTTATTTTGATTATTATGTGGGAGGAGTACTCGGAGCGGGAGGTGGTTTGTGTCTTGCTGGTTTCGAGCTGTGAAGTGTATTTAGATGGCTAGAATCGTGCTGCACAGTTTCTAGGCTAGGTTTTGCCTTGGCATGCTGAGACGTGGAGTATTCTAGGTTATACTGTTTCGATAGATGGATTTGGATTAAAAAAAATTGCATCTGCGTATCACAGGCTTGATTGCCCGCGCCATTGTGTGCATGTGGTGGGGGCCTGTTCTACTAGTTGCCATAATGGCGGAGGATCTGGAAGCCATTTTATCTGTAGATCATATCTGTAGCACAGTTAGGGCTTGGATACCAGGCATAACCATGTTTTGTGATATGTGATCCATACATTATCACGACGTAGTAAGAGATCCATTATGATCTCGAGGCTTTACTTGTCTTTCCAGTTATTTTGTGGATTATGGTCTATGCTAAATGCGGACATACTATTATTTTAAAACTTTGTCACTCCTTGGGCCATGATGAGTGAACAAATATCTATCGATTTTCTTCCTTCTTTGTTTTTTGAACAATGATACAACTTTTTCTTGATTAAATCAGCCATCTGTTTATCTGGAAAATGTTGAAGGCAAATATTTTCATTATTTATTTTGTTGGATGAGCATGAGTTTTTTTTTTGACTGACCGGTCGGCCTAACATGTTGATACGCTGGAAATGCTCACTCATCTGTCTTCTGTTAATTAATGGAGTAATTCCTAACATGTTAGTAGGGCAAATGTTCCATGTGGTCGTAATTCCTCACTGGACAAAACGATTGGCGATCGGTGCTGTCGTTGGTAGTCTTTTGAGTCAAGTTCCAGGCTGGTCGTGCTGGTTATAATAAAAGTTCTAGCATTCTAGCACGTGTCTTAGTCCCTGTGACCTCATTCTCTTTGTATGGATCTTTTGCTGGTACTTTGAACTTCTTGTATGACTTTTTCCATTATGAATATAATGGAAGTGGGTTCTCCCGAGTCAAAAAAAAAAAGTTAAGTAATTTCGTGAAAACTTACGCTAGTTGTATTAGGGGTGACTTTGATTGCAAATCTCTGCTTAAGATTTCTCAGGCACAATGTCTTTAGGACTGAAATTTTGATCTTAAGTTACCACATGCCATCTAGTTTTGTGGAGCAATTACTGAGAAGAAAGCTTCCATTTCTAACCATATGCATATTGATTCTGAAGGTACTTCTAAAATCAGGGATCACTGTCAGCATGGTACACATGGCGATAGGACACTGCCAGATTTTAATACGAGGTATGTTAAATATAAATGCTTCTCCTATGATCATCAGGTTTTTTTTTTTTTACTTTCGGACAAAATTTTATTGTCGCTATCTTGTTAGATGAATGGCTGGGCCTACTTCTTTTTGCCATATTGCAATAATCTGATCGTTACTAATTCAGCTCATTAATTTCACATCATAGATCGAGCATCGCATCTGGCAAAAATCTAGGAAACAAAATCAAAAGGCCCACCAACAACCAAGGTTGGTGCGACAAAGGAAATAGTCGCACTTTTCTTCATGAAAGAGAGGGTCCTGGTTCTTATTACCAGTGGAACAATGATGATAAGAATGGTCTTCTTGCAGCTGATGCTTATGGAAATTTTAGAGGTATGTGCATCCGACTAGGGAAGAGTCTGTGAATAAAGATCTGAAGGATTGGGACATCGCCAAGTAGTTAGCCTTGGATAGGAGTTCGTGGAGGCTAGCAATCCACGTGCCTGAATCTTGATTGCTGGTTGTTGCTCCTTTTTAGTTCTCTCGGGGTTTCATCTCTAGCCTACCCCAACTTGCTTGGGACTAAAGGCTTTGTTGTTGTTGATGATGTGCATCCGACTAGGATAATCAGTGAAGAATAAATTGATAACAAACTTCTTATTACTCCCTGTTGTGCCCAGGTTCTGAAGGGTCTCAGTTCAAGGATTCAGATGGTTTAGCTAAAAATCAATCCCTTATTCGTATGTATGGTGGAGCTGATAAAAGTGTGCATGGTGCTGCTAAACAAGGCACATTCACTCTAGGGGTTTCACAGGGGATGCCTAGCAGGTTTGATGATACATTGACTAAACAGCTTAGCACTCCAATCAATGAGCTGGTCCCATCTCTTTATGGAAAAAACCGAGAACTTTCCTTGGGATGCCATAGTGGTTTGACCACTGAAATCTATGTGAACAGTAGGGGCACCTTCCCTAGATCGCGAGATGGAGGAATCTTTCAGTCTGCTACTGACAAGAGAACTTACATTGACCTGAACTACTTAGATTCAAAACTTCAGCATCAATCACTTGACCTGTCTATTCCATTTGATTCTATCCAACGAAATGAGAAGTTGTCAGCTTATAGCGTAACAGCAGGGAAATTTCCTAACACACATAATAAAGAGCATCTTTCAAGCCATTCCCCATGCAGCTCATATAGCTTACCAGATTTCAAAAATCCACTCCATGCTACCTCTGATCATTCCTTTGGTAAACAAACTCTCTTCCCAACTTCTCACTTAGGAGGATTGTCCCAGCATGTGTCCCCATCTGTTATCGAGAAGGTTGGTCCCCATAAATATGTTGATGTTGGTACAGGTACTTCTAGGCCTCCATTGTTTGCAAGCAGCTTACCTGAACCTTCTATTGTGTCACCTGGGCCACTTTCTCCAATCAAGGATGAGGTTTGGGTGACATCAGTGCCTTTTGTACCTTCTTTTGATTTTCCTGACATTAAACCTCCGAAAAAACAATATGACCCACTGGTTGACTATATTGACTCTCCTAAGGCTGGTACTAAAGATAATCTCAAAACCTCTGGTATTTCCATTCAGCATACACATCCTGATGTTGTTACTCCTAAGTCTTTGGATCATGATGGGAACTTGGCTAGGAATATGTCTGCCAAAGGATCAAAAGAAGTTAAATATTGGATTGCATCTGATAAAGGACATAGCTCTGGTCTTCATGATAATAATAGAGTGAAGGTTGATGACAGAAAACCTGATGCGTCTGCCAAAGGATCAAAAGAAGTTAAAGATTGGATTGCATCTGATAAAGGGCATAGCTGTGGTCTTCATGATAATAATAGAGTGAAGGTTGATGACAGAAAACCTGATGCAGCTAGTAACAGTGAGAAAACAAGAAACTTCCGTTTTTGTTTGGCTGATCATATAAAGGAATTGATCGAAAAAGATTGGTTGGAAGGTTACCTTACTAAAGATGCTTATAAACTGATTGTGAAAAAATCCATTGATAAGATTCTTTCCTCGATTGAGCCTCATCAGGTACCAACTTCTGAAGGGGCGATAGCCAATTATATAGCACTCTGTAAGTCAAAGATAAAAAGCCTTGTTAAGGTAAAATATCTTGAACTTTTGCAGGTAGATGACCAATGTAGTGATCAGACCTCATATTATTAACTTATGTCTATTTTTGCATCACAGGCATATGTTGATAGGTATCGTGCATGAGATCCAATTATAGATGTTGATTCCCATCAACACTGAGATGGGAACTTGAACCTCATGTTGATTCCCATCAACACCTAGATGGGAACTTGAGCCTCATGTCCTACAGATCTGTGGCTTGTGTACATTTCTAGGCCCAAGCAGTTTTAATTGGTATATTCTGTTGCTTGAACCTGGTTGGTTTTGCAGACTTCAGTCTAGATTCCCCAATAGTAACTGAACATGGTAGATGTTAAATGTATGTTTGCATGTTTGCTGAGATGATATCCGTTGGAACCGTGGGTTGGCGTTAATGCAAATATGGTTGATCCATGTAATATGGATGAAATGCTTATGCTTTTACCCCCTGCTTCATGAAGTATAACCTCACTTTTATGTCTTACAAGTTGAAATTTAATTCCTGCATTTGGTGTTATAGGATTTGAAGAGGAGGTATACATGTTCCTGAAGTGCAGGAATACCTCATCATTTAATAGTTATTGAGATAAGTGGACTAGAAGAATAAAATTTTCGCATGATTGCGAGAAAAACTTCAATAGAAATAAAATGTATTATATTTCATCTTAACAATTCATCTGTGAACGTATAAAGTGCCAAAATACTAAGGAACGATGGCCTGAAGTAATCTTCTATGGTTCTATCTCGCTTTGTTAACGGGTAAAAGGGTTGTCAATGTCACTTCAAAATCACTATTGCAAGTAATGATGTAAACTAGTGGAAGATATGATAACTAGGTTATTTGAGCATAGCCAACTTTACTATGGAACCCTACTTGAAATAAGATCGAAACCTAATCGGTGAACAGTCTTTCGTTGTTTTGTCTTATGACAAGTTGATGAGTGGATGCTGGCACAACAATGACTTATCATCAACCCAAGTTGGTACCACCTTATCCAACTCCTTTAGTGCTACTTAAATATTTACCTTGTATGAAAGTCCATACTTTGGTAGGCTAATACATCATTCTACTATCTTCTAAATTTCTATTTTTTGTTAGTGGATAGATTAATGCTGTCGCACACCTCGTATTTGATGTTATTTTAAATGTTGCATCTTTGTATAGTAGTTGGAGCTCATCTATAGCTAAGGAGGTATGCCCTAGACCTTCGTTGCTCAAGCTTGACTATGGTGGTAGTCATATGTGCCTTGGCACTTTATTCTCAATTTGGCGAAGCGGCCAAGCAACAAATTCCCTGCGAAACTCACACGTAGGCATGGCATTACCCGGCACCTCAGCCTCCACTTGATTGTGAGCCACTTGCTCATCTCACATCCCACAAGACCTGATCGCTCTAAATGGCCACAGGTTGAGCTGCCATTTCAATAATATGTCTAAGGTTCATAAAACCATTCAAAATCAGTAGTTTTCGTGGTTAAATCTATCAAACCGTTCATTAAACCGGTTAAATCGATTGAAAACTGGACAAATCGGTGGAAAACCTGTCAAACCCGTTTGGTTTCAAAATTCAAAACCAGGAAACCGCTTAGGAAAACAAAAAGGTCAATAAACTGGGGAAAAAAGCGAATTGCGCTCAAAAATTTTGATTTTTGTTGCTGTAGCGGTTTTTATGATTTACTATAGTGGTTTTTGTGTTTTTTTTCCCCAAAAACTAATCAAATCGGTGCGGATCGGTTCGTTAGCTCAAACAGTAACACAATAGTTGGGCCACGTCCCGCAACCGGCACGCATGACCAACTGCTTGGCCTAGTGCTAAGAAGTATATTCAAACCTAAAAAAATATAAGAGCTTTTTTAAATAGACCAAGTGTGATTGTTTCACCTCCTAAGAGGTATAAGACATGAATTTGATCTCAGCCATTGATGTATATAAGGAAACAAATTAATATCAATCAACAATGCCCTTGATTACCGTCACCTGTCAGAACTCAATAATTACTTTCCAAATTGAATAATGTAGTAATTAATAATTATTAAAGAATTTTTCCCTCTTAGGAGGTAAAAGAATAATTTAAGCCTCGAGGTCAGCGTAAATGAACGGTTCACATTTGGATCTACATTAAAATCTACCAAATATAGCAATTGCCATTGATGTTCTAGAGATCTAATTAATATCAATCAACAATATGTCTTTGATTATCGTCACCTATCAAAACTCAATAATTACTTTCCAAATTGAATAATGCAGTAATTAATAATTATTAAAAAAATTTACCTCTTAGGAGGTACTCTCTCCGTCCTGTTTTATAAGTCGTTTTGGAGCTGGGCATGAGAATTAAAAAAGTGAAAAAGGTGGGATGTTCTGAAAACAAGGAGAGAGAGGGTGAAGATATATTAGGAAGAGAAAAAGTTGTCTCGAGAAGTGAAAATGACTTGTAATTTGGAAAAACTTGAGTAGTTCAGAATGACTTATAATTTGGGGGCAGAGGAAGTAAAAGAATAATTTAAACCTCGAGATCAGCGTAAATGAACGGTTCACATTTGGGTCTACATTAAAATTTGCCAAATATAGCAATTGCCATTGATGTTCTAGAAATCTTCATGAGTTAAACTGAATTGATTGTGCATTAAATGTGAATGAGTCAATAGTTATGTGATACCTAAAAAATATAGCAACTGTCATGGTTTTAGAAACAAGATTTTAAGGTAGGCCCAAACGAATGTGGATCGTTTATTTGCACGAAACTTGAGGAATAAAGTATTCTTTTAAAAGTTCTTTCATAATTATTACTTCATCTGGTTCTAAAATGTAAGCATTTTTTAGACTAGTCAAAGTCAATCATTCTCAATGTTGAATACCAATAACGTAAAATTTATAAAATTTCAACATATATAAATGGTATCAATAGATTCTTCATAAAGATAACTATCACAATAGTTATAGGCCCTTTGGTAGAGCTCATAGCTCTTGATTCTCTAGATTTATTCTTGATTCTCCTGTGAAGTGATTATGTGGCTAAAAGTGATTTTCTTTGATTCTCTAGGATAAACTCTTAGAATCAGGACAGAGAATCAATTCACAGAATCAGGAGATGCTACTTTTTTCAGCTCCTAGCCACTTAGTTCATTTCAGAGAATCATTTCACAGAACCAGATAAGAATCACTTTTTTTGAGAAACATCATTTGGCAGAGCTTCCTTGATTATGCTTGAGAATCAGAAGTTGTGAGCTCTGTCAGTGGGGCTCTTAGATTGCCATATTTAAAATAATTTATTTTTATAGGCATTATTAGTTAAAGTTGTAAGGAATTGATTTTGACCAAACTAAAAAATGGTACATATAGGAACGGAGGGAGTAATTAATATAATATTCATTTTGGAAGGTAATATGTATATTTGGAAACTTATGCATGCGAAGTTTTAGACAGTAACATAATTTTAGCTCCTTACAAAAATGGACGGCCCAGATCTATTTGGTATGTTACCTCTTAGGAGGTCAAAAATAGGAGTTAGGGCTTGTTTGTTTGGGCTTTTGCTTTTGTGCTTTTAGAAAAGTTGGCTGGTGGCTAGTTGAAAAAGTTGGCTGATGAGATTTGAATATTGGCTTTTGTAATATATTTTTAGCTTCTCAGGACACCAAAAGCTAGAAAAGCAGCTCAAAATGTGCTTTTCAACTTTTAGTTCATTTCATCAGAAGTTTTCTTTTTAGCTTTTCAAAAGCAAGCTTTTCAGAACCCTGTTTGTTTCAGCTTCTGACTTTTCAGCTTTTCCAGCTGGAAAAGTCAGCTGAGAAGCTGAAACAAACAGGGCCTTAGTCTACCTTAAAAGGCCTCTCATATAAATCATGTTAAAAATTGAATTGATTGTGCACTAAATGTGAACGCGCCAATGATTGTATCAACGACAAGATTGTAGCAGATCCTAAATACCTCTCCTTGATTAGGCTTTCCTGCCTACATTTAGCGGTTAGGCAAATTTTAGGTTCAGAAACTTTATGTTTTGCCTGCTTAAAGACCTGATGTGTCCTCCATTTGATGACTTCATGAAGATCAGGACACTATATTTATACTTTGTTGAGAAATTATTTCAGCAATTTTTCACCGGATATATGTTGCAAAGTGGCCAAGGAATTGTCCATCGAGTAACTTTGACAAAATCTATGCTATGAGTTGATGATCAATTTAATGATGAGAAATTTATTATAGCACACTCTAATAATAGGGAAAGCAGTAATTTTCTTTTGATCTTCAAGTTCCACTTCTTTTTTAGGTTAATTAAGATGTACTATAAATATATTAGGCAAATTCTAAGGTAGACCCAAACAAATGTGAGCCATCCGTTTGCACAGATCTCAATGCGAAAATGGTTATTTTACCTCCTGAGAGGTAAAAGCACTAAAATAAATTAATAATTATTATAATATTTAGATTGGCAGGGAATCAACAAGTTATGGAAAGTGATGCATGCGACAGTTAAAGAAACTAAATCCTTCATTTTTAAAAATAAACGCATTTGATATGCTTAGAAAGTTGCATGTATTGTTATGGAAAGATATTTTTGAAAATCAACGTTGTAATATATTTCCTATTTTATCTTGTTTTTCCTTCCAAATTCAACGGCTCGGATCGTTTCGGACTTTCACCTCCTGAAGATGTGTTGGTCTGCCTTAACGGGGCTCACATATTAATGAGCTATGATCCTTTGTAACTTCTGAGTTTTCCTTCTTCTAGAATAATTTACCAACCTTGTTTTGCTTAAAAAGGGAAAACAATGCCAGCAATTTCAATGAAGGCATTAAAATATGTCCATTTACATTCCATTCAATTACTTCCCTATCTGGGCTGATTAGTCCATATAGTTCTTAAACAATTTCCTTATCACAGTTGTGAACAAATTGATGTGAGATTAAGATGATGAGCAAAGGCACAGCCTGTAAGCCATAGGCAATAACTGCAAATTATGCTGCCGGTGTAAATTCACTATGAAGACTAACTTTGCATTTTTTTGAGCTCTGGTGCTATTGTATGCTAAGCAGCCTGTGCTATTAGGCTCCAAACTGCACCTAATTTGGAGAAAGATAGTAGCATACCGATTTTTTTTTTTTGGGGGGGGGGGGGGGGAGGGGAGCAAATTTAGACGGTAGTGGAGCCCCCCATGTCTATGTTTTTAGCCACTGGACTTTCCATATAATTTATATTCCACTTTTGATTCTACAATTCCATTCCCTCCCATGTAATATTTTTTCTTGCTCTAATACGCTTGTTTCCTCACAGAAAGAAGACTAAACATTCTAGAATTGATGATGAGCATGGAAACAAATGCTCACTGGAGCTGCTGAAGGGGTTGAAGAGCAATTGATCTAACCCCGTTGATAATTTTCCAAAAAGTTCCATGCATGTGGCTGTTTAATTGGACAATGCTATGGATGATAGGTTTGTCTCATGACAGTTTCCAGTTGTGCTGTACCTAAATTTAACTGTCATGGTGCTCAGGTATCTGGATTGTTATTGCATGCAGAGTGGTTGTCTTGCCGAAGACTCTGTTGGATTATTTGGTAAATGATTGCCTACTCATAAATTGCATTTTTTATCTTTATGTATTACCATGGTGCATTAACTTCTAACCACATACTATTTAAGAGTCTGAGACCAAGTACTAAACTACAAAAGAGGAATAAGGTTAGGAATAATCAGGTGATTCAGGTGCTGCAATGTGTATTAACCATTCTGTTTAGGCAAAGCCATTCAGAATGATACTTTGTTCAACTATGATTTGAGCATTTGTCACAAGAGTCATGACAAATCATTCAGCATGTCACCATTTCCTTCAGCAGTGCTGCCTAGATTTTATTGATGTTTTTCCATTGAGTAACTTTTGTGCCTATTTGCATTAGTGAATCTGTAGCCATCGGGCAGATCAACACTTCTTCCTTTTGCTCACTTTTTCGGATTTATATTCCTTTTGGTGGATGGAAAAAAATTACAAGTCTTCAAATAGTTCAAGTAAATAGGCACATAGCCTTTAGCTGTTTTTTTCTCTCTTTTACCAGCTTCATGGCCTTATGTTTGCATGTGCTTAAGTTGGTGATAGATTCTCTAAGATATTGATGTTGTAGTTTTTTATTTTGGAATACATAGGAGAGCTGTACATCTTTGTATTAGAGAAAAACGGCATCCCTTACGTCCGAACAATCTCATACAGGATCCAAATATGAGAGGTGGCAAATTTACAAAGAGAAATCCCAAAAAAAGAGCATATTACAGCGACCCTACTAAAAGAAAAACAGCTAGTTATACAATTATACTCACCCGGGCTAAGAGCGTGTAACTCATCGGCTCCGGAAGCTATGTTCCTCAAGGATCGCTGTCAACATTGATGATGTGGATGTGAGTGGATTATCTACTTAGTACTTTCAGTGCTCCAAGATGTTATTGTATTCATTGTGATGCAGCTATACTATTGATGATGATAGAAGTCTTGATTCTGGTAAACACATGAGTAGCATACAAATATGAAAAGAAAAGGTCAGTTTTCTACTGTCAACATAGTTTTTTCATCTTGAGTCATGTCTTCTCTTTTAGCAACTAGCTATTGGTTAATTAAAAGTTCAGAAAAAAGATTGCTGTCGATTTTAGTTTTTCTTTCCATGCTTGCAAATATATGATCCTGTCACCCTCATTTCAGTTTGGAATTTTTTGAAGGTAATTTCATGAGGTTTTTTGTGTGAAAATTTTATCATTCCTGTTTCCAGATTTCCCAAGCTGCAATTGAAAAGACTTTCATGAAGAATATATGCTGACATTGGCTTCTTGCTTTTTGTATGGTGTCAAAGAAAGAAATATCATGATCCCAACTTATGCATAGGAAGGTTCAGCAAGCAACACTAGTAAAGGGGCATTGGAAAAAAAGATGATATGTATATTCCTCTGTGTTTAATTTTAAATTTTACCC
>BCLG01000293.1:103529-131146 GCA_001602295.1 Zoysia matrella
CCCCCCCCCCCCCCCCCCACCCAAACACACCCACGTACAATACGCGCACACCTCTTCAGTTAAAATTTTAGCTTCAAAATGAATTAACAAATAGTTAAGAATTAAAAATTGCAGGAAGTAAAATAAGAATTACTCTATCTCATAAAAAAATCATTTTTTTTACTTTCAGACTTCAAGTTTGACCACTCGTCTTATTAAAAAAAATTGTAAAAATATAATTTATTTTACTATAAATTGTTTTATCATTAAAAATACTATAAACATGACTTATTTGTTTTTATATTTGCAAAAAAAAATTGAATAAGACGTGTGATCAAATGTGGTTTCTGAAAGTCAAAAAATACTAACAGGACGTAATGTGACACCATAGCATTCTTCCATTTGTTGCACTTCAGCTTTCGCACATCGAATGGCACCAATAAAGTCAATAACGGTATCAAAAGGAGAACCCACTACGCTCGGTCATGCATCCAATTGAGATACTGAGTACATGCTAGTAGCAACCTTCCAAGCTGGTTACCCACCAGCACGCACCAGGCTGCCAGTACTCACCAGCACGCACCAGGCTGCTATTTGTGCCTCGTCAACTGAGATGAGTCTTTGATTCATCGAAATGGAGTGGGTCCAGCACCAGAAAATTGGTTCATCTTGCCCTCAGGCGACTATCGTCACATGGTTTGTGTCCTACCACACATAAACAAGTTATTAGATAAGATGAAAAAAAAAACGAACATAATCAGCATAATTTTTTGATGACCTATGCCTCTACTATTTGATATCTTGACGAAATGATATTCCGCCATGCGACATCTAACATGGTCATGACTATTCACATACTCTCTCCGTTCTTAAATTTATATCGCCGTTGACTTTTTTACAATCAAATTTGACCATTCGTCTTATTTAAAAAATTTGCTTGAATGTGTAAAATTTTAAGTTTTGATTCAAATAACTCAAATGATAAATCAAATTATATCAAAATATATGAAATTTATCAAAAAAAATTTAAATAAGACGAATGGTTAAAGTTGAATTTAGAAGTCAATGGCGACATCAATTAAAGAACGGAGGGAGTACAGATTAGTGATGGCTTTGGTATGGATGAGCTCTCCATGGTGTCCTGGCGTCCTGATGCTATTGCTAATCATGATTTCCAGTCCAGATAGTGGAGATCCACCATGTGCTGCAGGCCATTAACAAAACCATTCATCCTCTGCTTTTGTAAATAAAGCGATTGCTTTAAAAAAACAGCATTATCTATCCTTTAAGTATGCAAGAGAATGAGCATGTGCGATAGGGACTCATCAAACATGCTATAAATATAAAAAGAACCATCAGCTTCAACCTTAAACTCCAATGTAACTGTAAGAAAGGCTAAGGAAACATAAATGCATCAGTATTGAGGTAACCACAAACCCACTCTTCGTGAAAGCCTCCCTCATCACTTGAGAAAAGCATTGACTCACATTCACCAATTCTGCATTTTCCACGTCACGTGTATGGCCTACATGAACTCTAAACCATGATTCCAAGCTTCTAAACAATTAGTTACAAACTGTAAGTTCAACTGTAAACTTTTTAGTGAAGACTGTACAACAGTAGAACTTAACTGCTTATGATTGTCAACTCCAATCAGATAATCAGCTATGTTTCACTCAACAATGGACACATATTTTGTAGAATGCTTCTGTTGATAAGTGGGTCTTGTGCCTTGACAGAAGACTTTCAGAGGCTAGAGATAATATTGGAATAGCAGCATGTGCCATTCTAGCAATACCCCACAGAGAAAATGAATATGTAATAAAAGATTGCAAGTATAACACACCTTCATTTTGTTAATGTTTAGGTGTCAAATGAACTCGTGCAATATCATGTCCTCACAGAAATTTTATAGGTAATCAAATCAGTATCGCTTGGAGTGCCATCAGAGTCACCAGGCCTAACTTTGCAGTTTAGGTGATATCCTTGTTTTCCTAAACGGTTTTAAACGGGCGTTTAAACTATAAATGGAGGGTGGCCGTTTAGGTCGTTTAGGCCGTTTAAACCGTTTAATCCCTTTTTGAGCTTGATTAAACCGGTTTAAACAGCCGTTTAAACCGGAAAA
Source organism: Zoysia matrella (assembly GCA_001602295.1). Lineage (NCBI taxonomy): Eukaryota > Viridiplantae > Streptophyta > Magnoliopsida > Poales > Poaceae > Zoysia > Zoysia matrella. Next base: position 105,634 of record BCLG01000293.1, read on the forward strand.
GAAAAACTAAACGGTGGGTCACCGTTTAACCACCGTTTAGGATTTCACTGGGTGATATCAAGGGAATAGAAATATCAGCAATTGGCATAAACAAATATTTGATACAATGCATAAATTGAGTAGGAATATGCCGTATGGCATTGAAAATTGATTCCTGAGGGTTAGAGTAATTTATTTTTTTAGGACAAAAGGCAATTCCCCACGTTTATTGAAAGCGGAATTTGGTACAGCTTACAGTTTAGCACCAGTACAGGCTCAACTTGTACAAATTGATTCTCATCTTATACAAATTGCACCATAGATGGAACTGCTGCAATACACCACGAGCTAAACGCCTGTCAATATTCCCCGCCTTTTATCCAACTACCCAAGGACCAGTTGCTCCACTTCCATATTTTTTAAGCGAGCTTTGCAAGTGATGTGAATTCAGTAAACAGAAACGATGTACTAGTACGAGAAGCCCACCCCCACGAATTTACCTGCATAGCAGCACATGAGGACTGAATCTGACACCGTGGTTCCCCTCGCGACAATGCGCAGAACCCCATGGTCCTAGGCCGTGGTGGTCCTAGAACCTAGGCCACTGGCCCCAGGCCGGAAGCAACAGCACCGGGAAGACGGGCGGCATGGAATGAAGGCCAGCACCGGTGCTAGGGCCCTTGGGGTAATCCTTGGCGAGGCCCGGCGCCCGCGAAGCAGGAGGAGCTGGCGATGCACACCGGACACGGAGTGGCAGAGAAGAGTGCGGTCGATGATGGGCCGAGGCGGCCACGGAGGAGTTCATGGCGGAGGGCGAGGAGGTAGTGGGCTTGAGAAGGCCGGGCCGGGTCATCTCTGGGCTCAAAAGAGCTAATCAGATTCGATTTTGTATTAATAACAATAAGTTTATAAAACTAAGATATTCTATTTTTAAAAAAATGGCGCCCACGCGCACAGGGCTTCATACACGAGAATACACACTGAGGTGTACTACCTCCGTCCACAAATTTGAGCATTTTTTTATTTAGTCAAAATCAAACTCTTTAAATTTATCATTAATAATAAAAAATTAATGATATTTTATTATATATAAATTATGTTACTAGATTTTTTATGAAATAAATTTTCATAATATATAACTCTTTATATTAAAATTATTTAATTTCTAAATAATCTTAACCAAAGTTGATAAAATTCGACTTTAACTAAAATAAAAAATATTGAACCAATGAAACCAACTAAGACCCCTTTTAAATCAAGAATCTGGATTATAGATTCTTGATGCTAAAATCTGAATCTTTTAGATCATGAGATTTTTGGATTATATAATCCAAAATTTAAAAATTTAAAATTTCAATTGTTTAAATTATATGATTTTATCATTTTAGTTTGCATTATGGTATAAAAAATTAAAAATATTAAGATCCATGAGATGGACCACGAGAGTCACACAAGTTATGTCTCACACTCACAACAGACAGCATGGACCTACCACGTGTTCTCTCTGCACGCGCATCACGGGATTAGACCAAGGTTCTGCAATCACCAGCCGCCCCACCAACATGTGATCAGCGATATTTTTCCCAACCGAGCCGCCTAGAAATTTCTCCGGTCCGCACGCGAATCTTTCCGCGTTGGCGACCTGCCAGCCACGAATGACGAACCCAACCGCCCAAACCGACGAGCGACCAAGTCCAAATCAAACCCGCGTACCGATTCCACCACCCGTTTCCGCCCACCGTCCACGCGCACGCCAGCGTAGAGCCGTGCCTGGCATGGCCGCCTCCACCGCGTCGGTTGGAGCCAGCCAGAACCCGGAAGCTTATCTCCCTCCACCGCCTCTTCCTGCCTATAAAGGCGCCCGCGAGACCGGCTCTGCCTCTCGCGCTCTGGTTATTCTCTTCCGTGTTCGGCGCCTTGTTTTCGTTCCACGTCGGAACGCTTCGTCGCGTTTGCGTTTTGTTTCTTCATCACTCCCTTCTTTATCCGATTCGAGTCGATTTTCTTCCTTCTGCCCCGTTGATTTGTATCGTCAGCTTTTGCCTTCCCGTGCTCTTGCAGATTTCTGAATCTAGGCCGTAACCCTTCGACGCGGGGAGCGATTCGATTCTGATAATCAAGTTGTTCGGTTTGGGTCTAGTTTTTTCTGTGATTCATCTTAGTTTTCAATTCGAACCATGTTTGTGGTGCTCGTCCTCTACCCATGTTGGATGCAGGGCTGAATCGGGTTGGGACTTTGATCCCTTGGAGCGATTGGGAGATCAAGGAGACAGACAGGTCAGTCGTAGGATCCCACAGTCACATCGGTTTCGTCACCTTGATTCCTGATTTCAGACTGAAGCTGGTTAAGTTCGCGGCGGAGTCGTAAGGGATCATGGGTCAACACAGGTGTATTCAAGTCCTCGGGTCAATTGTTCTTTTAACAGCTGATCTAGCTTGTGGTATGTGTTTGTTCATCATGAGATGCAGAGCTAATTGGTTGTATGCCGGGAGATGAGGTGAAGGGTAGAGGTTTGCATGTGGTTCATTGGTTGTCATCTTTTAGTTTTCATATTCCGAACCGTGTTTTGGTGCTCGTCCTCTCCCCATGTTGGCTGCAGGACTGAATCGGGTTGGGACTTAAGACCTTGGAGCATTTGGGAGGTCAAGGAGACAGGTCAGTTATAGGATCCGACCGTTCCATTGATTTCGTCACCTGGATTCCTGGTTTCAGGCTGAGGCAGGTTAGGTTTGCTGCGGAGTCGTAGAGGATCATGGGTTAACACCAGGTGTGTTCGAGACCTTGGGTCGGTTGTTCTCTTAACAGCTGATCTAGCTTGTAGTATGTGTTTGTTCACCATGATATCCAGAGCTGACTGGTTATATGCCGGGAGATGAGGTGAAGGGTGGAGGTTTGCACGTGGTTCATTGTTGTCTAAGTCTTCGATTTGTGGCGGTTCACGGTTGCTTCGATGTCATGATGCTATGTGAAGGTTGCGGATAGGTGCGGGACTGGATTGTTCGACCACTGACCATATCTACAGAGGAATTAGAGGTGGAGTTTTGAAGATAGAGATTGAGGCCCTGGACTTGAGTTCGTAGCATTGGAAGATCATAGTTTGGATATCTCTACCACTTTTTCTGATTTATTGATCTGCGCTGTAAATTTTGTGTTAGCTGCGGTTTTGATCTTGATCCGTTTTGTCCAGCAATGATATATGGTTGCCGATGTTCCGTAGCCATCGGAGTTGTCGTGGGGTCTGCGACTGTTATTTTGTCGAACAACAATAAGCTATATCTTCAATTTCAACTTTCTGCTATCAGTTTGGTATTCCGTAGCAATCAGAGTTGTTATGGTTATTCACTGGCGCTATCAATCCTCGCAGATACAATATCATTTAAAGAGGGATCACAACGATGTTCATCGTGATCAGGCTTCATTTCTATCCCTTCTGTTTCTGATGGCCGAAAATTGATAGTTCAATCATGTTCTTTGATTTGAACTTCCAATGCACAAGTTTGGTGGTTCACTAGTGCTGTCAATCCTCGCAGATAGAATATATCACTAAAGGAGGTCATCATGATCAGGCTCTAATTCTATCCCTGAATTGTTTATGAGCTTAGAGAAAACTGATACCAAAATTTAAAAATAAATATATTCTCCTTAACATCGGTCTAAACTTTGCAGGCGATTTGAACTTTCTGAAAGTGCAATTTGATGATAGCACGCACAAATCCCTGTGCAGTTTCTCTATCTCCCTACTTTCCTAATTTATCACCATCTATGCTTCCAACGTAGAAGAGTGGTTTATATTTGTCTGGTCGTTTCAGGAATTCAGGCCACTAATTGCTACTTATGCAGGCGCAGTTCAGTAAAAAAAAAAAATCTACCGACAGTATTTCTAATCTCCTTCAGTTATTATTATTTATATGAAATTATTGCCCAACTAAAAATTTAGTCGCATGAACCTGCAGTGGTTGAAGATGCCGAGCCTGCTTTGGAGCTTCAAGTTAGATGGGAAATTCTTAAAATGGAAACACTAGTTTTGGGAGTCAACACTCATTGATAATATATCTTCCCTTCCACATATTATCTTTTAAGCGCTTCTATGTCGCGTGGCTTTGATACTGGTTGCTTCTTGCCTTTGTGTGCACAGACCATATGGCTCATCGTCTCATTTGTTGGATAGTGAACCTTTGTGGCATCTGGTTTGAGAAGTCTTCTCTTGCAGTTTCAATCCGATTTGTCTTATCTAGTTTTTGTTTCCATATTTTGGTGCCCGCCTTCTCCATGTTGATTGCAGGATATGTTTGCCATTGGTTGTTTCATCAATAGAAGTTGGGATAAGGTTAGTGAATATCGCACAGTCCTTTTGGTTTATAGTTCATGGTTGGTTTCGTTTGGATTTAGATCTGAATTATGGGCTGGGAGTTCGAACTTCTATGGAGTTCCTGGTTGGAGCAGCAGTGTCGTGGCAGGTCAGTCCCTGGTGATCCAGCGGCAATCTGTCCGGGAGATCAAAGGAGGCAGGTCAGTCGTAGGATCCGACCGTTTCATTGGTTTCGTCACCTGGATTCTTGGTTTCAGGCTGAGGCTGGTTAGGATCGCTGTGGAGTTGTAAAGTATCATGGATTCATGGTTAACACCAGGTGTATTCGAGACCCTAGGTCGATTGTTATTTTAATAGCTGATCTAGTTGTCGTATGTGTTCACCATGAGATGCAGAACTAACTGGCCCGCAGATGAGAGGTGAAGGGTGGAGGTTTGCATGTTGTTCATTGTTTTCTTAAGTCTTCGATTTGTTACGGTTCACGGTGGCTTCGATGTCATGATTCAGTGTGAAGGGTACGTGTGGGACTGTTTGTAATCTGGATTATTTGTGACCACTGACAAAATCTGCAGAGGCAGCAGTCAGCAGAGGTGGAGATTTGGAGATAGATTGAGGTGCTGGAGTTCATAGCATTGGAATATAATCGTTTGGATTTCTCTACACCTTTTTTCTGGTTAATTTGTTTTGCGCTGCAAATTTTGCGTTTGTTGTGGTTCTGATGTTCAGATTTGTTTTGTCCAGCAATGAGATTATGTGGTTGGATGGTTGCTGATGTTCCGTAGCAATTGGAGTTGTCATGGGGTTCACAACCGTGATTTCATGAAATAACAATAAGCTTAATTATCTTTGATTTCAACATTCTGTTATCAGTTTGGTATTCCATACCTATCAGACTTGTCATGATAATTCACTAGTGCTATCAATCCTCACAGATACAATATCATTTAGAGGGAGACCACAACGGTTTTCATTGTGATCAGGCACTATTTCTATCCCTTGCTTGTTTCTGAATGGGAGAAAATTGATTCCAATTCAATTATGTTCTTTGATGGACTTTTGTTCTCAAATTTGGTGGTTCACTAGTGTTGTCAATCCTAGCAGATAGAATATCTCAAAGGATGGATTAATATCTCAAAGGATGGATTGCAGCGGTATTCATCATGATAGACACTATTTCTATCTCTTACTTGTTTATGAGCTTAGGGACAATTGGTTCCAAAATAAAAATAAATAAATATATTTTCCTTAATGTGGGGTACTTTACAGGTGGCTAGAACTCCCTGAAAGTGCAATCTGTTCTTAGCAGACATAAATTCCTCTGCATTTTCTCTTATTCTACTTTCCTAATTTATCATCATCCGTACATCCAACGTAGCAGAGTGGTCATATAATTGTGTCTTCATCGTTCCAGGAACTCAGGCCACTAGCTGGTATTTATACATGCACAATTCAGTAAAGAGAAAAAAAACTACTGACCGTATTTCTAATCCATTTCAGCTTATTATTATTTTACACAATTATTACCAACTAAAATTAGGCTGCATGGATTAATTTGCAGCGGTAGAAGATCCCCAAGCCTATTTTGGAGCTTCAAGATAGATGGGGAAACCTTAAAATGGAAACACTAGTTTTGGGCGTCAACACTCTCCTTAATAATTTTTCTTTTATCTTTCAAGCGCTTCTATGTAGCATGGCATTTATACTGGTTGCTGCCATCCTTTGTATGCACACAGATTATATGGCTCATCATCTCATTTGTCGGGTAGTGCTCATTGTGGCGTCTGGTTTGAGATGTCTTCTCTTGCATTTTTCAATTCAATTTGTTTTATCTAGCTTTCGTTTCTATATTTTGGTGTCCGCCTTCTCCACGTTGATTGTAGGGTATGTTTGCCATTGATTGGTGGTTCTGTCAAAAGAAGTTGGAAAAAGGTCAGTACTTACCACATAGCCCATTTGGTTTGTAGTTATGGTTGGTTCCGTTGGTTCTAGGTCTGAATTGTGGGCTGGGGGTTCAAACTTCTATGGAGTTATTGTTTCGGATCAGCAGTGTTGTGGCATGCCTGTCCCAGAGCTTACCCTTACAATTTTGTCATCTCAAGGAGACTACCCTTTATAGATGCTGGATTGCATCAGATTGGCAGAGGCAGTGATTGTAAAGAATTGATAGCTTGGCTAGCCTGAAGTTCACAGTACTGGAGAACACTTCTGTTTTGATATTATTTGCACCTCTGATTTATTGGTCTGCAATTCAGTTCTTGTTCAATTTATGAAATCAAGATTATTTGTCCTTGTCCAGCAGTTGGATTGCACAAAGTTGCTGCCAGCCATTCTATTTTCCTGCAATGGATTCTATTAAACTGCCCTGAGTTAACGGCAGTCTTGCTTCCTTCAACTTATTTCTGGTCTGACTTTTATTTTGGAAGCCCTGGCTCCCCCACTTTAACTCATCCGATCAGGTGTAATCCTTATATTACGCATTATTCAGTGGACCTTTCTGGTGTTAAGCTACCACCCACTGATCTCTGCAGTTTTCTTAACTACTAATTGAAGAACGGCACCCTACAATTGTTGCAGATTACTTGTCAACATTCTCTAATAGCTGCCGCTGGCTGGATGCTCAGGAAATCTGTTGCCAGTATTTCAGACTTCCCCAATTCTCCCGTACTGATATCTGATAGTTACTGAACTCATGATTTATTGTACTAATATGCAGTGGTCATAGTATATATATTAGACCTTGAAGCGTAGGTGGGCAGTCCTAGAATCGTTGCAGATTACTAGTTATCATTCTCTAATAGCAGCTGGATGCCAAGGTAATCTGTTGCCTGTATTTAAGACCTCCCCAATTCGCCTTTGCTCATACTGATATCTGATAGTTAAACTGATGATCAATGGTACTAATATGCAGTGGTCAATCCTAGAACTGAAAAACTTAGTGATCTCTCCATTGCGACACCTTTTATCGGTTCTGCTTTGGACTTTGCCAACATCTTTGCTAAATGTAGTGCATCCTGTTTGCTTGTGATTTCCGGTTGAGAGTTGTCTCTGCAGTTTTGGTTTTGATTCGCTTCCATCAAATTTCTATATCATACTCCCTCCATTCTTAAAATGATGTCGCTGTTGACTTTTAATTTCAACTTTGACTATTCGTTTTATTCAAAAAATTTGTTCAAATGTGTAAAATTTGAAGTTGTGATTCAAATATGTCTAATGATAAATCAAATTACAACAAAATATATGATTTTTATCAAAATATTTTGAATAAGATGAATGGTCAAAGTTGATTTTAGAAGTCAACGGTGATATCAATTTAAAAACGGAGGGAGTATTTTGCAGTTGCCTTGTCCAGCTTTCTCCAACTGTGTTGCAGGATCTGTTGCACCCCCGCCCCCACACAGCAGGTTCCCATAATAATTCAAGGTTAGAGAGTCCTGGCCTCCTGCATTGTCATCATGCTTGAATTAAGTTGAGCTTTTCTTGTCGTATGCATGTTGTCTTCTATTTGTGTGTTTACGGTCAGACCAAGATGATTGTCATTTGTGGTATATGTGAGTGTGGACCAGTGGTTTTGAGGTTGGATCAAGGTAGTTTATAACTGCTCTGATGTTAGTGTTGACAATATCCTTCAGTGTATCATCATCTGCTTGCATCAACTGTGATTGCAATCACTATTCGGCTCTGCATAGAAAGTTTCGAAGCTGGATTAATATTTGGAGTCACCTGGAAAGTTGATTTGGGTTAATCTTTGGAGCTACCTGGAAAGATGATTTCTTTGGATTTGCTTTAAGCCCAACTAATTTTATTCTGTCCATGTCCATTTTAACCTATCTTTCAGTATCTTGTTCTCCAGCAGTTAATTTTTGCTTTATGATCTGTGTTTTTTTAATTGGAAAAATGAAAAATTGCTAACGTGACATATACATCTTTTACCACTTAGCTAGCCAAAGTTGTCTGTTGGTTTTGGTGTTGCAGTTTGTGGTCTGCAGTGGTTCTCTTTATTAAAGGATGTGGATCGATAGACCTGCTAACTATGTGGTGCTTATGATCAAGACCAAAATGCTCATTTGATAAGGATGGGATTGATACATTGCTCTGACTGGACAAGACTTTTGAATTGCCTCCTAGTTCCAATATTTTGAAATCCTGCTCATGATTTTGTTGAAGTAACGTCATCTTGGATTCTTGGTGTGGACTATTCAAGTTGTGCTTTGATTTGCATTCGAGTGACATTGGAGCGTGATTGAGGACTAGGAAGCATAGGAGGGCTTATTATGCTTGTCTACCTTTTTGGTTAATGAACTTGAAGCATGTGTTAGTGCTATGGTTTCATGTTGACAAGTTGTGCTTTGATTTGCATTCAAGTGACATTGGAGCGTGATTGAGGACTAGGAAGCATAGGAGGGCTCATTATGCTTGTCTGCCTTTTTGGTTAATGAAGTATGTGTTAGTGCTATGGTTTCATGTTGACACCTATATCTAGATTGTTTTTTGCTCAACACGAATGCACCTAGGACAGGGTGACTGTTTTAACACCGTTTGCTACTTTGCTTACATGATTGGGTAGCGTTTGTGATCCCGGAGCATTTTCCTTCCATCTGTAACTTTGACATGGTACAAACTAGAATTTGAGCTTGTGATTTCTGAATCTGGAAAAAAATTGTTAGATTTCCTTTCTGTGACATTTCATGCCACAAGTTGTTCATGCAGCATTATAGAGTTTTTGCAGATGCAGCCTTTGTTGATTTTAGCTAGAGAAATGAGTCGGGAATGAAACATTAATAACTCGAAACGTTGAATTTACCAATGATGATAGGTAATTTAGTGTTTATAGTCTATCTTCAGATGTATTGTGAAATGGAGCACTATTCCAGTGAGAACTACCAACTTTTGTTATGGACTTTGGCACCAGAAATTGTGGACTGAAACATAAAATGGATATTGCTGTAACCTGCAATTTATCTGCTCGTTTAGCTGTTTTCTAGGTCTTCTATAATGTCGAATGTCAGATTTTTCTGACTTCCAGATTCAGATTTGAATTCTCGTGGTCTTCTCTTTTTTGCACTGAGCTCCCTTTTTGAGCACTTAGTTTTGTCGATCAGTATACAGCAGATCAGGTTCTTGATATTTATACCAAAACTCCATTTTTTCAAGTCTAGTAGATCTGATGGGGCATTGTTGAATTCAGAAAATATATATTGAAAAGTGGGTGCTTAGAATGCTACATCTAATTGGAGTCTTGATAATATGACATGGTATCTCTCATGCACCTGGCGAAGTTCTAATCTGGACGGTTGATCATGGACTTCATCTTACTCATGTGGCAATGGAGATATTTTGACATGCACCTGGATTCTAGAATCTTTGGGCTAAATTAGCTGCTAAAATTCATTGGGAAATCATGCAACCTGCCTAGGCTTAAACATCAAGACCAATTTGCCCGTATAAGGTTCACATTGACTATTTTTCATGCAAAAAAACTGAGCTACAGAAATTTATGTACCCTAATATAATATTCCGGTGTGCCTTTCCTTATGGGGTGTTTTAACTTATATCAGTCCAATTAGGGCATAGCTTTCTTTGTTCTCTGCATAGAAATCACTGTGTCAAATCATCTCGTACGACTGTTGTGGATTTTGCATGCTGTTTGCTTTTGTTATCGTGCGGAACTCTGATTTTGTGATTGTATTGATTGGTTTTGTGTTTTGTGTTTGTTTTTATTTTTTTTCTGCTGTTTAACACTGCCTTTGCCGGTCCCAAGCCCGGATGAAAAAATGTGGAGGGAACAGCTGGTAGAGGAGGTATGCCGTTTCAAGTTTGGATGGTCTGATCTTTTGTTAAGAGTTCGAGCTTTACGGTAAGACGAGTGTTACTTTATCTGTTTTTTAATTGATGTCGTCGTTGATTTTTTAAATTCAATTTAGACCATTTGTTTTATTTAAAAGATTTTGTTAAATTTTATATATTTTGATATAATTTGATTTATCATTAGAGTTATTTGAATCATACTTAAAATTTTATGTATTTAAGCAAATTTTTTGAATAAAATGAATTGTCAAAAGTTGAATTTCAAAGTCAATGCGATATTAATTAAAGAACGGAGGGAGTAACTACTAGTCGCGTTGTTTAAAAAAGTACTCTTTCTATTCTTAATTATTTGTTATATTAGAGTTTACAAGTTTTTTTTACTTGTCATTTTTATTTTTCAGTACATATTTCTCTATTATCAATATATTTTTATCTCTCTCTTTATTTTTAGCATATTTTATTTTTTTCACTATCTTTAATTTTCATATTTACAACTAAAACAGCAACTAAACAGAGATAAAGAGAGTAGTATGTTGTCACCGAGGTTTTAGAAATCGAACTTTGATTGGTTTCGGTAAAAATCGGTTGGTTAGTCAGTTTTATTATAGTGTTAAACTTAATTTTTGATCAAAAATCTGAAAACCAATGGTTTGCTTAAATCGGAAAGGATATAATCGATTTCACTGTTTTCGGTTTTGAATGATTTTTAAAACTTTGGTTGTCACAAGGTCACTTAGGACTTGGTAAGAAGCCCTCGTTGAGTGACCATTTGCTACGAAGCGATTGAGTCGTTATATTCGTATCTGATATGGTGGGACACGTTCGACACGTATCAAATATGATCAAAGCAATACTCACACCAATGTGGTGAAATCTTCTGATTGTGTTTATCTGTGCATAAGAATTTATCATGTCCATCGAGTATGCATGGGAGGAGGATACGAGTATAGAAACTGTGTCTCGTTAGGCCTTCTTTTGAACGCAAGAATTTTAAAAAATCTCACAGAAATTTTATAAAAATTAATTTAATTTCACACAAAAAAATATAGCAAACAGAAAAATTTCTGTGTTTTAAAGAAGCCTTAATCAGCATATCCAACTTATTAGGTTAATTCCTTTTATTTCCGTAGAATATTCAATAAGAAAGGTACGGTTACTTAAACCTTTCACTTTTTATGCCTGTATTCTGAAATCTCCTATTGGACATAAAAGGACTGCAGGCGATGTAAGAAACGCAATAATATAGAGGTCAAATTTCCATTGTTTTTTGTTTTAAGTTTGTCCTACACAGCAATATTACCAGCCGTTGCTCCTCGTCTATGCGGTACAAAAAGTCAACTATGCAACAATGTATTGGCAAAAAAGTCCAACGAATAAACAAGGCGCTGGGCCAAGTGGCAGTTCGAAGCAACAATGGCAAATATCCAATCATGATGACCGAACAAAGCCCTGCCAACAGTGCCAAGAACTAGGATCCCTGCCCGCATACCCATCCAAATCACGTCGGCGTCCACCTTCTCCGTCACACCCCTTTCAACGATCTTCCGCTCCCCGAGGCGCCCATAAAAAGTAGAGTAAAGATGTACTCCTCCGTAAACATCACCAAAAAAGATCGGTGGAAACCGAGAAAGGATAAAAAGGGAAGAGAGGACGAGAAGGTTGAAAGTTTCAGCGGCTCGGCTCGACGGCGAGCGAGCGAGCGAGGCCGGCGTCGTATCCGTCGATTGATTCCATATCGTCTCCCACAGCTCGATCAAGATGAGATTTGTGATGCCAGAATCCAGCTTTTCAGGCTATTTTACCTTTTGGCTTTACCATTGATTCGGCGCGGTTTTCTGTCTCCATTTGAGTTCTGCGGCGTTCTGCTGTCGTTCTGATTGAGTTTCTTCCAATTTGGGCTCCTCGTCGCATTTTTCAGGAGATTAGCTGTTCTGATTTCTCGAATGCTGCCGAGTTTTTTCTGCGCAGTGGTGAGGTGAGGTCCATCTACTACCTCTCAAGTTGCAAGTAAGGCGAGTACCGTTACACTTGCGAACGGCATGATTAGCACAAATCAAATTTGTAGGTTTTGCAGAAATTCGTAAACCATATCATTTGATATAGAAAAAATATGCGATTATTGCAAAAATCTAATAATTTGCACATTTAATACAATTTACCACTCTATTATTAAATATATAACTAATTTAAAATATCAGTAGCTTTGAAATTATGAGTTTTAAGTTGGGCCTTAGAATTAAAACCTTGTGTTCACAGTATAAAATTTCAATGAATTCGATTAAAGTTTATTGAAGAATATTTTAAATAATAATAAATAACTTCATGTAAATTAATATAAATAAAACAAATATAATAAAATTGTGAGCTTTTACGGATAACTGTGGACGTAGCTGCTTGTCCGATGAGCTTAGCGAGTGAAACATTATTAAGTCGTAAAAAAAATACCGTTGATCTGCAAGAGCCGCTAACATAAATTTAACGGAATGAATATACAGATTTCACTTGCAACTTAACTGCCACCGTGCAAATCAGTTCCATTCGTCATATATCAATCTGCCTCGTCAATCTGTCAGTTGTTACAGCCTCAAACAACATCCTCGTAGCATAGTACTGGATTCTTTGATTCCTTGTATTCTAGTTCTCTATTCGGCTAACTTTCTTGTGCAACTTGTCCATTGACCAGAGGAGAAGGAGATAGGAGAAGATTGTTCTCGGCACAATCTCCGTTCCAATGGACAGCGGAGGAGCTGACCTCCAAAGCCAGCTCCTCTTCTCCTACCCGGAGATGCCTGACAGCTTCGACGATTTCTTGAACTGCTCCCACAGGCACGGCTGCGACCCACCGAGCACGTCGGCAGCCATGCACAGCCACTCATGCCTGCACGCGCACACCCAGGTGATCGCTGTCGGCGGCGTTGAGGACGACGAAGGCGGAGCGGAGTCGTCTGGGCCCCGGCGGGCGCTGGGGAACAGGGAGGCCGTGCGCAAGTACCGGAAGAAGAAGAAGGCACACGAGGCCTTCCTCGAGGAGGAGGTCAAGAAGCTCCGCGCCACCAACCAGCAGTTGTTGAGGAGGTTGCAGAACCACGCCGCTCTGGAGGCCGAGGCGGTGAGGCTGCGGAGCCTCCTGCTCGACGTCCGGGGCAAGATCGACGCCGAGGTCGCCGGGTTCCCTTTTCCAAAGCAGTGCGGTGTTGACTCTGGCTCTGCGGTGGGTGCTGATCCACCGGCTCTGTGCTTCAATGGCAACTCTGAGGTCGGAGGAGCCTGGAAGGAGAGCTTCGGAGTGGCAGCCCCCGATCGCGGGATTGACGAAGGCGTTTCATTTATGTGTGATATTCATGTGTCAAAATTATTTTAAATTCGAATGACATTTTAAATTTTACAAAATTATAATGACATGTATCAAATTAACTTTTTATTTTGTGACTCATTGATTCTCTGGCGCAACGAGTGTGTGCATGTGTGATGTGTACCAGAACCGCAGTTTTGGAGATCTTCACCAGCATCTTGGGTCTTTACTTGTGGGGCAAAATTTTGATGGTTAACAGTACTACTCATGGACTAAAGGGGTGATGAGCTGCAATGACGAGCACCGTTTTTCTGTCCTCATTCTCTGTGTACAAAATACTTTGTATAGTATCTCTGAGAATATCCATAACGCAATTAATGAATTGTATTTTGTAAAATTGTATTGCTTGTCAATGAAGGATATCTGACATATGATTCGGAATTTCTAAAAATCTAGTATTAGACTTCACTGATTAAATGCACTACATACAGCTTAGTACAGCTGATATTCCCTATAGCAATGCTACAGTACATGCTTAAGTCATTTCTTCTGCTGCAGGATCTGTCAGTTTTGATATCCATTCCGCAGAAAAGGAGTTTGGTGTAGTGAATGCTTTGGGAACATGTGGCAAGGTAATGAGATGTGCATATTGTGTGGAGCCATTCTGTACTTTTGGAGTCATCTTTTATTCAGTAGCAATCAGGTTTCTCCTGCAAAGAGCAAAATATAGTGTGAACCTCAAGTCAAAAGGTTCTTTGTTTGCTCTGCACTCAGCTTTTGAATGAACTATTGCTATTACTGGACCAAACGAATAAATTTGTTCTGCACGAATGTCATATACTGACAATACTGCAACACTCCGTATTCACTCTGAGATGCATAGCACTTAATTTTTGAAGGAAGATGCATGATCCTACTTATCTTGAACCTTGTACTACCTCAGGATTCAGCATGTTCAGAGATGTAACTTTTTTCAACGAGCGCAGAGGCACACACCCCAATTGGGCAGGTTACATCATAATGGAGCTACGTTCTGTTTGCAAGTTCTTCATTTCTTACAGTAGATTCTTGTGCGCCGCAAATATTGTAGTATTGTCGTCTCTATCATTGACAGTTCGAGAAAGTTTAGTCTGATTATTATTGGCTAACCACTTCCCTTTGACCGCAAAGGCACGCACTGAAAACAATCAAGCATGTCACGATCTAGTACTCTAATACATCTTTCTGCTTTTGCATGTTTCCTTCACGATTATACTCCTTTCAATTTTAAAATATTAACACAATTAATTTTAATGCCATCTTTAAACATTCCTCTTATTCAATTTAGTTCAAATATTCAAAATTATTAGTTATATTTCAAATAACTTTAATGATAAAAAGTTATAATAAAATATATGATAGTTATAATATTTTTTTAATAAGATGAATTATCAAAGGTAACATTAAAAATCAAAGATGTTAATATTTTGAAATCTGATGGAGTACACGATAAACAAAAGAAGATCACGTACTGTATCCGGCACTTTCTATTTGTCGATGATAAACATGTCACGATCTAGGTCTATGGATTGTTTGGGCAAGGGGTAGGTCATTTTACACGAGCGCACGTATCCATCAAGTTGATCGAGCTTCCCTACGTCACCGCGTTGAAAGTTCCAGCAATTATCAATTTCCTGCCACTTTTCAAATGGCGCGTCGCACAAAGAAAATCCCCGTCCTGACCACTTGCGCTCGATCTACATATACAGTTTTATTTTACCCGTGTTCTCTTTGGAAGGATTCCCTTCAACGTGGATTTGAAATTGTGGAGATTTTTTTTCAAAACGAGATCAACATCGGGGACTTTTGTCAGCCAATATTTTGTATCTTGGCACCTAGCCATGATGGTGCATGGAAGCATAGTTTTTATATAATTTATGAACGCACGCACACACAAAAAAAGTTCTTATACAAAGGAGATCAACCTTACTAGTTGGCTTCTTGACGCTACACAGGGCTCGTATGCAATGACTTCACAAAAAAATGTTTGCAAAGAAATGGAGCCCCGCCGTCGCACGATTTTGCAAAGAACTGGACAAGGTACCCATGATGAAAGAAATTTTAAGATCCCTCCCGTCCATCGCCGTCGAAGAATAGATACACACCAGATGTCCATGTCCATGAGAGCTGGTTCAGTCGGGCAGACGAGAGACAGCAGGGTTAGGCGTTGAAGCACGCATAACGCAGTCAATCTGCGCAGGCAGAGGCGTGCCATCAAACTTTCCATGTAAGCTCCATCCAACCATGAACCAACACCAGGATACCGTCATTGCCAGCAACATATACAGGTAGTTTCTGGAAAAGTGGTGACAGAATTCAGTCAGTTGTCATAGCCATTCAAGTTTAACCATTACTCCAAACTGCTTAACCAATGAAATTCAGTCAATTGTCATTGGCGATTCAAATAAGGACTTCGGTATATACAGCATAAACAGATGTAAGGATGTAGTGCACATGCTCACGAGTCCACATCTAGATCAAATTTTACACGTGTAAAAATAAATACCTACAAAATTTGAACTAAATTTGATCCTCGCAGGTCCCCACTTGCATGCAAAAACAGATGTCAATGGCACTACATGTTGGGCAGCAGTGCTCACTGAGAAAGGAAAGATGTAAACCTACAAGAACTTCTCTTCCTGCAGAAAAGGAAAAACTGAAGGGCTACAACTTTCGGTCATGTGCATGATGGATTGATGGTGGGCTAAAAATTCTCTCTTCCCATGGTACATCCGTACAAGGCACATTTTTTTTAATCATTTCAAATGTTGTGCTCTCCAGTCAACAGCAAAATCTGTATTGTCATCCTCTTCATCACTTGATGAGTCGCTTCTGGCCACCATGTCCATACCAACAGGTTTGCTATTCGCTTTAGCAGTACGGGCAGCTTTTGACTCTAGGAGCTGTTTCAGCATGGCCAACTGCTTCCTGTACTCCCTGTGAAGAAATAAAAAGAATCCATGAAGCCTGCAATGTACCAAGCATGAATCATGGCCTTTTAGCATAATGGGATGTGGAAAAGAATCACATTGTTGCTCAAAACTCAATGATTCCTCCCTCTCAGCAGCAGCATCAATTTGCAACGTAGATGGAAGAAATCAGGTTAGTAATGATGTAACAATTGCACTGGATCAGGTTAGCATCAATTACACTGGATAGGCATCCTCTTTTACTGACACCGTAAAATGTAAGTACAAGTAAAACCTACCTCCTCCTCTTCAAGTCTGTCATCAACTTCCTGCATGTCTTCCTGAATTTCCTTCTCAAATTCTTTGTATGCCTGTGGAAGATTTTCAATTATTCATATGAAAAATTCAGTATAATGAATAGCAACTGCAAACAATATAAGAATCACAATGTATTCATCTTAGTTAACAGTAAAAATAAGAAATATAATACAATCTTGGTTAACTACACCTATAAAATATAATGCAATTCAAGAACTTCACTCAGAGTTACAAAGTAAAAATAAACAAACTAACAGCTCATAGAAAAACAGAATCAACCATCAAACTACTACTGGACACTTTAGCATTCTATTACTCATAATACGAAAAATCCAACCAAATTAGTTAAGCGGCATGGCCCCTCAATTTATTACTTCCTAACTCCTGCTGGTTTTGGACTTGACAGATGGGAATGCAAAGTTGAGTGTGGACAGTGGGGAATCAGTTTACAAACCATGCTCACTTATGCAATTAAATTATGCTAATGGGCTTCTGCAACTGCAGGTGGTCTCTTTGACAGATAACAAAGAGCAGCTCCTAAGACAACCTCTTAACATTCAAAATTAACCAATAAATTCAAATTATAAGTGGAATATAAAACTATTAAGGAACAGACAACATTAATGGTGAGTACTTTAAGCAAAAAATTGCATTGTATGCTCAGCAGATGCATCTACTTCATATCAACTTTTTGGGGTTGGATGCCACGTGCATGGAGATCTGCATCTTTATTATCAAAAAAACCTTCCGGCAATGATCCTTTTACTTGGGCATTTTCTGCACTTTTCACTTCTTTGAGCAATGAGCCAGGTTCACTAGGCTCCATCCCATTACTATTCTTGGTTTTACCAAAGAAGCCATCAGGCATGTGATTTGACCTTTCACCTGCATGTGATTTGAACTAGCAGTGTTTCCAGATGTACTAGTCAGCTCTTTTGGAGCTGGAGCTTCATCTTCATCTGCATAGTAAAAAAAAATCCCGGAAGGATTTCTTTAATATTTGTATTGGTCTGACTACCTTTCTTTGCCATTTATTCCATCTTGACAGTCTGTTTATTAGTGCTTGGCTCTTTTGCCTTCAGTTGAGTAACAAATACTTCAAGACGCGCAGATCTTGCTTCCAAACCAGTATCCAGTTATCAAAGTAGATATATTAGCACAAGAATATGAGCAAAACATGAAGCTTACTAAGATTGCTAATAGATGAACTTCGTTGGTTATTGTAACCATTGACATGCTAGCACGCTAGTCACTGTGGCACATTTTAAGAAGCTCATCAAGATGTTGGTCAAGTAACATATCCAATCAGCATGAGGCAAAATGGGCAGTTCTGTAGCACCATGATATCCAAAAGAATAGTAGACACAAATGGATTCAAACAAATGGCAGAAAAACATCGCAACAGTGGCACACCAAGATAAAAAATTGGAAATAAGTTTAAAGATGATGGAAGACAATTTATTTTCAGTTATAACTATAATCAACCTATTAACGAATGGCACAAATCTGTGGCACCATGATATCCAGAAGAATAGCACAGTACACTAATGGATTCAACAAATGGGAAAAAACCAATAATGGTACACCAAGAGAAGAAACTGAATGTAAGCTTAACAATAATGGGAGACAATTCATTTGCAATAATAAATTTATAAACTAAGAAGCCACATTATGATGCCAAGCAATATGATAGAAGTTTTAGTATTCTCACCATCACTAAGCCTCATATTTCCCTGATTATTAAAAATATTGGAAGGTAGTGTGCAGGACTTTTCCTTCTGAGGTTTTGCTGGTTGTTCCTTCTTAATGTTATTGTCCCAAGATACTGCTCTTTCTGCCGCCTTAGCAGCTCCTGCTGCTTTTGCCTGTGCCACAAATTATCAACATACAACCTCACCTCAGAATCAACGAACATGGGTACTGTAAATAGAAAATGCACTCAAATTAGTACAATGATCATGGTAGAGATAAGGATTAATGTGATGCCACAAACTATCATCTTCTTGAAGCAAGTAAACTAGTCATGAATTCAACATCAACACAACAATGATACATGCACAGCTTTCATAGAAAGAAATGGGAGGAATTTAACACTAGGAAGCAACTGAACTTTAAATGGAGAAACCAAAGGGAAAGAAAGAAAGAAAAACTAAAACTATGATATTCGCACTGTAAGAAAAAGAACTACAATGAAATAAACCTTACTGGATCCAAGTCAGCAAATGGAGTAACATAACATACAGGCACAAACAGCATAAGTACCATAAATAAACTCAGGAATTAAATAATTACACCATATCTGCTTCTTGTTCTATGTGATATTCTCTATTCTTCTTCTATCTGAAATAATAAATAAAACTTAGTTACAAATATGAACCATTTTATTTTTATTATTCTGGCCTCTGCACAGGGCATGCATTCAACAATTAATTACTATAACATAGTTTCAACCACTTGCTGCAAATAAAAAACGAACAAATACCTAGTGGAAAGAACTTATCAAAAATAAATATGGTGTAAAGAGAATATCTGTCACACCCGGTTTTAAAGCTAAAACCAAATGACCCTTTATGTGTGCTCAGAAATCAAGTTTCACACATAAAGTGACATCATTAATGATAAAACAGAACAATGTCACGAATAAAGAGAATTAAAACGATTACCGAATTGCAGCAGAAAAGAAAACCAAGCGTAGCGCAGCTTCCCCAGGCAGTCGACCGGAGAGACGGCAAACCTAAACTTTCACTCTTGTGTCTTCAACGTTCTCTTAAACTTTGCTTTCTACTGAGCAACATTGATAAAAGCAAGATTGAGTACAGGATGTACTCAGCAAGTGTGAAAAAAGATGATATGTGATAACAAACAAGACAAAGGCAACATAAGGTATTTTTGCATAAACGCACACAATAGAGACACACTTGCTATTAAGCACCTATTTACTAAGTGAAAGATATCGCATCTATAAACCAACATGCTTACAGCCTATCCGACTGCAGCACCAACATCAGAACCAATCAGTCTTCCACTGTGCTCACCAACCAAACTATACCAAAATCCCACTAATCATATGAGGGTCCATGCAATGCTCGTGACCGTGAGCACGGCTGTCATGACAGTTTTAACTCTGCAGAGGTTGTACACAATTCCTTACAAGAAGTGATTTCATCCCCTGTTTCCACGTGAACTAAAGAATCTCTATTACGCCTGTGCTGGCGTAGCACTCACACACTTCCTTTGGTGTGAGGGTCAAAAGATCACTTCAAGGCTTTTCCATGACTTTCACAAGCTTGTACGTGCCCACTAAAGTTTCACCCGTCGAGCACTAACCGAAAACTCGAGAGGCCCCCTCTTGTGCCGAATGGTTCTCGAGATTAACCCTCCCTTCCCCACACATCTCTCTCCAGACGGATTCAGGCGTAACCCACTTTCTCCGCTCCACCGTTTGGCACACACAGAACTGGTTTTCATCACTTACTACGCTAGGCCACGCTCATTCTTGGCATCGTGGCTGTACGGGAACACATGGGTGGTCGCTCCACGAACCGGTCCTTAGATTTAGAAAGATAACGTACCAAAAGACAGTACCGATAACCCCGCACACAGCCCTACACCAACCATATCTCCCAAATCACTAATCTCCAAGTGACTATTAAATCATCCGTTAATCCTCGTGAAGCAAGTATAACAATAGTTCAAATTAATATCACCTATCTCGACAATAGCAAGCTAAGCATATAATCTATCCAATAAAAAGGTAAACTAGAGTGACAAGGCATAATAAGAAAACTAGTTGAACTCCTAACAGTAGGTGTGCATTCAATTTGACATAAGCATGTAATCTATAAGATAAAGATTTTATAAAATAGGCACAAGATGGTCAAGGACACTTGCCTTTGTAATTGTGTTGCTGCTCAATGATCTTAGAGTTCTGATTCTTGAAGTCCTCTCAAGCGGATCTAAAGCGTATTCGTCTAAGCGTGCAACAACCGACAACCAAACAATCAAACAACTAAAACTAAAAATCATATGCAATATTGAAAAGTCATTATAGAGTGATAACAAGGTTGAGGGACTCACAAAATATTATACTACAACAGGAAAACTTCAAAGTATTAGATGATAACAAGTGATGAACGAAGGCAACACGTCTGGCTGCGCACAAACAGCATTGTAAAGACATGCGCGTTCCCGATGATTGACTGCAAGATTCAAGAAAGTGTTTGACCAGAAACATGTGAAATTTTCTGGAACACGATAGAGACATGATAGCTTGAACTAGATTTAACC
Organism: Zoysia matrella; assembly: GCA_001602295.1. Lineage (NCBI taxonomy): Eukaryota > Viridiplantae > Streptophyta > Magnoliopsida > Poales > Poaceae > Zoysia > Zoysia matrella. The sequence continues at coordinate 126,573 of BCLG01000293.1, forward strand.
TGAAAAGCAGATCGATGAATTGGATCTGGTATTTGTTCTGCAACGGTAGTCGATGAGAAAATCACGTTTCTGATGGAACCGTGAGAAATCTTGGCAAATCCTTTGGGGGTTGAAAAGGATACTTTCTGAAACACAACATGGTATAAGAGTTTCATCAAAGGGATGACCGAAATTAAGAAAAACAAGAAAGAGATTACCGATCCATGCGCTGAACAGATCTAGATCAGAGAGCAGCAGTCATTGCAATGTAGATCCCGAAAGCTACCGAACTCCAATGGTTATGATTTTTGGATATGTTGTAGAGAACATCAAGGTGTACCTGCTGACAAAATTTGGTGCAATTTGGTTGGGTAGATCTCCGAAAACGTCGATCAAAATTAGAGCCAAGGTGGCTGGTCGCGATCTGCTGGGAAGAGAGAAATATGAGGGGGGGGGGGGTTGAAGGAGGACGTGGGGAGTTGAGGGGATGGTGGGAATATAAAGGGAAAGAGATATCTTAGGAGTTTGTTGAGTATTTGTTTTGTTATTCGAAACTCATGGATTAATTTGGGGCGTCGGATCTAGATCGGATGGATTGGATTGAAAGAAACACGTGGATTAAGCTGACCTTTGAATCGGATGGATGAGGTTAATTGGGTGACGTGGCATAGATCTAGGCCTTTGATTTCAAGGTTAATTGGGTGAGCTCGGTCCCCGGTGCTCCAGTGGCGGGTTCTCGACGAAAATAAGGGGAAATAGAGAGGACAAGGTGAGGATTCTCACCACGGGCTCGAGTGAGGTCGGGGGACGCAGGAGTTGGGGGCGCGACGGCGACGTGCTGGTGGCGATCTTCGGCGGTGGCGAGGGCGACGTCCAAAAACCGGCTGGGGGCGAAAATCGGCCGGGCAAGGGCGACAGGGAGCAGGGAAGGCCGACATGAGGTCGGTGGTGGCCGGGGCGGTTCCAAGGGGCGACGCGACAGGCGGCAAAGGTTTCGGGTTTTGTCGAGGAGAGAAAGGGTCGAGCGGCTCAGTTTGTGGGGGGATTTATAGGGGATATAGATGCGGCCAAGTCAGGGAAGTCGTGGCACGTGATTAGGGGAGGAATCCCATGGAGATTGGGAAAACAAAATTGAGGCGGCGCGCGCGGCTGTTGCGGAGGCGGCCGGAGGAAGGGGATGACAAGCGGGGCCGGACTGTCGGTCAGAGCGAGGGAGAGAGAAGGGGGTCATGGCTGGGCTTGGGCTGCGGTGGGCTAGGTGGGCAGCGGGGATTATTTTTTATTCTTTTCTTTTTCTTATTTCCTTTCTACTTCTTTTCTTATTCACTTTTAATACTTTATTATTATTATAATTAGATTATTTGAAAATGAGAGGATTAATTTGAAATATTTTGGGATAAATGCATTTCACTTTATTTGAACCATTTCAAATAAAAACATATTTTAAGACATCTGTTTCTAGAATCTAAAATTCGTGAAAACCTCTTTCTTTCCTTTTGCTTATTTCATTGATTATAATTTATTTTATCCAATTATTTTATTTTGAAACAATAGAAGAATATATTTGAAATTATTTGAGATAAATTAATTTCAAACATTCATTGAAACCTTTTCAAATAAAACAAAATTTTATAATAAAAAACATACTTTCAAGATATCTTTTTTGAAAATTAAAATTGTGAGAAAGCACCCACTTTTTTGTAAATCAAATAAAACTTGCTTCTAAATACCAAAAATCATTTTACAAGATTATTTCCAAAACATTGAAATAATTTGAGATAGATTCATTTTACTTTATTTGAAAGTTTCCAACTAGAATCAAAGTTCACAATAAAATTATGTTTTAAAGACATATTTTCAAAAATCAAATTTAGGGAAAACACCTCTTTATTACTTTTTTTATCAAATAAGATTGGTTTTAAGATAAATACAAAATCATTTTATTAAAGTAAGATAATATTAGACAAAAACATTTAAAACTTTATTTTCAAGGAAATTTTGAATACTTTTAAAATTGAGAACAAACCAATAGTAATTAAAATTATTTAAATAATTAGAAATTTTACTTTATTTTGGTGAAGAAAAGTTCACATCTCCAAATTGGGAAATTTGGGGTGTGACAATATCAAGTGCTGAGCCTTCTAGGATCAGATAGAACAGTAATATAGTGCAAAACTTGACAAGAGCAAAACAGTCAAAATGGAACGGGATCCACACCTCATGATGTTTCCGTGACACTTGGTGTGCTGGCCAAAGAGCTTCAGACTTCAGCGTGATATTGCAGACCATAGCGCTCTCAGACCTCCAGACAAGGGCTAAAGAATTACATTCTGCAGTTGTAGCTGACAATTTAGTTCTGATCGAACAGCTATGCCAGCAACAGACACAACAGTGCTTCAGAGGAGTCCACTCCAACAAAAATTTTCAAACAAAATCTAGCTCAATAATGTGTATGGAGCCATATCACAATGGCGCAAATTTTTTATTCAGGGACCTATATTGGGATTGGAAGCTGCTATAACAGCAAACGATCCCCAAGCAGCAAGCATCTGCTAAGCCAAAAAAAAAACACACTAACTGTCCACTTATTACTTAACACTGCCCAAAACCTTACAATTCGCGCCGGCTACTCATCCAACTTCCATAAATCGTGAGAAAGGGAGAGGGAAAGCGCCGAAAGGGCATCAGAAAGGAGCGGTGGAGGCGAGACCTGACGAGCGAAGGGTCGATGCGCCTCTGCTGCTTCTCCTTGGTCTCGCGGAGCTTCGCGCGGAAGACGGCCTCCCGCTGATCCATGCGGGGCGCGAGGGAGGTGCCTGCGCCCGCGGGCTCTGTGGCTGGGTTCGTTTCTCGAATTCTCCCTCGTCTAGAAGGTTCGAAAGAAGCTGATGCGGCGGAGGAGGCTGTGGGCAAGGCAAAGGGCAGGAAGAAGAGATTCAAGATAGTGGGCGGAGACGAAGATGGACATGGACATGGTTGCCGGATCTCATATTATCGATAGATAAAAAACTTTCATACTCCGTAGCTAATAACACATGGATACAATGCTAACGATTACAAACCTTTGTTTACACTCACTTCAATTTTAAAATATTAACATCATTAACTTTTAGCATCATTATTGATCATTCGTCTTATTAAAAATTTTTAAATATATATAATTATTAATTATGTTTAAATATCATTAATGATAAAGTAAATTATAATAAAATATATTATACTTACCATATTTTTTAAAGATGAATTTATCAAAAGTGGTGTTAGAAGTTAACGTTGCAATATTTTAAAATCGAAGGAGTAAATAATTTGCAATATCAACTTTACTATTCATACTATAACTAATAATAACATTTAAAACATTTAATTAAGTAAATTATAAATAACATAATAAAATTTGTCATCATATATGCTTTAATAATTATATATTCTATTCTCTAAATTTCATAGAAAGATAACAGTCAAACATTTAATATAAAAGTCAAACTAACAAGTGATTTGCGAACTAAGGTTTATACTTAAGTGCCTATATTTGATGGGATTAAGGGTCCGTTTGATCGGTCTCGTGCTGGCTCCAGTTTTTGCATTACATCATAGTGTAGTTACATTGCACAAGTTAGAAAAAAGTTTGCAGAATGTGAGTTGTTGTGCTCGAATGAAAATGACTTAGATAAATAATATTTTTATCATATATACAGTAAATAAACAGTAACATAATTTATTATAGATAAGCCATATCAAATAAATCCTTGGCTCAACAAGAACCATACAGCCAGGTAATATAAATTAGAATATTGAAAGTCGTTGCGAATAAAAATATTTGAGAGCTATTAAACTAAGTTATTACTTATTCTATCATAAACATTCACCTGGTGAGAAGGCTTGGAGGGGTCGACCAAAGCGGCTTATAAATGTTATACTAGTCAAATGTAAAACATCTTTTATTTTGTTTAGTTTCATCAAAGCAAAATGGTAAACTAATCAATTTTTTATGATTTTGAAAATTGATACTGTAGCAGTTTTGTGGACATTAATACGGAGTACTATTTAGAATCGCCCGTACCTCTTAATTCACTAATTTCATCATCACAAATTACAAACTATATTACAGCATAAGCCCTGGCTCCAGTAGACTACATCAAAAATAAAAGAGACGTGGTCGTAGATATAGACTATAGAGGGGGAAATGGAGAAGAAATAAACTGTTCAAGTAAATAACAAAAGAGAGCTACAGTTACAGCGGCTATCGTGAATTGCCCTCGCTGCCCTTTGCCGTCTCGTCATCCTCGCCGCCTCCAGCAACCCCCGCATACTGCGCCTCCTCCGTCGCCGCCGCCAGCAATCCCCGCATACTCCGCGAGTGGAGAGTCACGAAGTCAGCCGCGCCGGGGTTGAAGGACCCGAACTTGGGCGTCGTCTGCACACCGACGAAGCTCCGCGCGTGGAACGTGAACCCTCCGCCGTCGCAGCCACCGCCCGCTGAGCCGTCGTCTCTACTCGCTGTGTCCATCGCCGCGGCAGCGGCAGCCGCGACCTTCGCCGCGCGAGGGACGCTCTCGAGCGCCGCGACGCGCGCGCGACGCCGCTTCCGCTCCGGC
>BCLG01000293.1:134449-160425 GCA_001602295.1 Zoysia matrella
CGCCGCTCGAGCACCGCGTGCGCTGCCCCTACTGCGGCGCACGCGTCTGGAGCATGACCGCCGCCGGCCTCGCGCCGCGCAGCGCGTCGCGGCGGCTCGGCGCCAACGAGGGCCAACTCGAGTACTTCGTCTGCGTCAGTGGCCACCTCCACGGCAGCTGCTGGCTCGCTCGGCTCTCCGACAGCGAGGGTGCCGTCGGCAACGACGCCGCGTCCGCTGAAGCCAGCAATGAGGACGACGGCGAGCCGTGAGCCGTGCACGCGCTGGCCAGCCGCTCTTTTACTTCTAGTTCGCTGCAGCGTAGCATTTTTTTTCTTCTTCTTCTTCTATTCATCTTGTAAAAGCGGTGGGTTGCCGTTGCACTGTTGTGTTGGATCGTGTAAAAATCGTTTTGCCCATTTAGGATCAGATTGTCACATGTCAGCCTTCGAGTCGCCGTGTTGCTTTGAGCCTTATCCGCGTCGTACTTTCCACATGGACCTGCGCATCGTGGCATTCCTGGGCTGGAACCGCAGCGTCGGTGGATGATCCAACAACAGCTGAGCTTGTATGCCCATTCTGCTCGGCCCTCGTCGGCCATGGTGTCATGTTACCCCTAGATGCTCCTACGTTGATTGGTTCATGCTAAATATAGTTTTTATATATGAAAAAAGAGAGCAGATGATAATACGGTTCACTTTAAGCGCTTCACAGTATGACCCATATACCGATTCAGTCGAAATGAGTAGCATGTCGTTTGTCGCCGTGTGTTCAAAGTGAGGAACAGCACATTGGATAAACCATTAGCGTCAAATAGTACTCTCTCTGTTTTTAAATTATTGATAAATCAACATGAGTCTGCAGTCTGCACACGCTGCGATTCTGAGAATCAATAAACCCAGTCGCTCGGAAAGAGGAATAAGAAAAAGAAAAATATATCCAGGTTCTCGACCTCCCAAAACACAAACATCTTGATTCAGGCAAACTGATGCGATTTGGACATTCAATAATAAACTGCTTCACTCCGTGCCCAAGAAAGCATAATTTGCACAGCACGTTAAGAAAGGAACAAACGCTGAGTCCAAGAAACAAGACTCCGTAGATTAGGGTCAATGTCTAGGTCAAACAACTTAAAAACCAACATATAAAATGCTACGGAGTACTTGCCTGTCTAAGTAAATTATCGTCCTCAACTGCCACTTGAGCAAATACAAAACCAAGTATTTACAGCTAACGATGCTCCATAGTGACATAATGCAAATCCGTTATGAATTGAACAGCAGCAGGGAGGAAGCACCAGAATGCAAGAATGCAACAGGGACGTGCAAATACAGGAGACAAGTCAGCTGAGTATGTAGCCCTATGCTCACCAACCTAGTTCTATCATTGGTGGGCCACAACATATAATGAAATTTGGAGTGCTACTGATGCTTGTTCTGAACAGGCAAGCGAAATAAATGACTTATGAACCCCAGGCCAATGACATGATCCTGAATGGCAGAAATTGGTAAGCCAAATTATTGCCATGTAGAAAGCTTAGTTAGATGTAACAGAATTGTGCGTTGCACAATGCACCGTTGACCTAAGCCACTTTAACAATACTCATCATCAACAAAATGAACCAAATGACTCACACATCCATGCAACATGCGCCAACAAAAACTTGCATATAAATCACAAAATCTCGAGAAAGATGCAGTGTGTAGATCACAGTAAGCTCATTATATATAGAAATGACAATCAGAATACAAATCTGCAGCAGTATACTTTAGTCCCTAAGCTACTAGAACAAATAAATTAGGCAATGGGCAGAGAGGGGTGCCTTTCTGTCGAAGAAACCATCTAAATAAATACCAGAGTACAGCTCTCCAGGAAGTAGTTGCATATTCCCTAAGCCAAGTGATACTATGATTTGATCTTCAGGTTCAACTAAAGTTAAATTGGTGAAAGAAACTGGCATACGCATCCTTGAGAGCAACCGAACACCAAACTACAGCCCTTGCAACTTGCACCAGATACCTGTACAACATCCCAACATTAATAATTAGTCAAGGTACATGCTGAGGAGAGTATTGCAAATAGGAATTTTATCACTACCATGCAGTCCTTTTTTCTTATATAAACATAACTCAGTTTAAACTTGGACAAAATTCCTGCAACAAGGAGTACTCAATTTCACTAATTGCAGCAAGACTTGTTCGATAGTCCAGGGTCCACTATGGGAGATTGATTTTTTATTTCAATGAAAAATATCTCACATTTGGCATCTGTTTCAATGCAATTCACATCATTCACCGACTTAAACTATTCTTCAACTATGAATCAAGCTAATAACAATGAAACTTGTTTTTGCATGCAAATGACAATGATCACAAGAGTGAAACAAGAACCAACTGACATAGGCAAAAGCCGACATGATCTGATCTGGTACTCTAAGCCTGGTTGTCGCTCTTGCGATCACCGTGCCCATCACGCTCCTGCAACAGCGAACCAGCCTCCTCATCGGCTTGTGTGGCCTTCTTCTGCGCCTCCTTGGCTTTGAGCGCCTGCAGCTTCACATGGTTGTAGTAGGCCACTCCTAGGAACGCGATTGCGTAGCCAAACAGGTTGACCGGGGTGACTGTGTCACGGATCACAGACCACGAGAAAGCAATCAGCAGCCAGTCCTTGACAACTCCGGCGACGTTCATTGTCAGCGCGGAGGTCTTGCCAACGAGCAGGAACACAGCAAGGTTCAGCGCAAAGGCGCAGAGCGAGTTTGTCCCAAAAACGAAGAAGTCCGGCTGGAACGTGCCCACAGCACGCAGCCTGGGCAGCTCAACAAAGACCCAGGGCACAACGAGGAAGCAGAGGCAGCACGGCGCGACGTAGTAGAGCGACGTGATGGGGTTGAGCGAGATGCCCTTTGACGTCAGCAGGATCTGGATGAGCACGAGACGGGTCGCCTCGAAGGCGACGGCGGCGAGCTGCAGCGCGACGCCACGGACGTCGAACCGCGCCTCGCCGTAGGCGGCGATGCCGACTCCGAACGAGATGGAGAGCATGTTGAGCATGAAGGACGATTTGAACGTCTCCTTCTTAAATAGCACGCCGATGGAGTATACGGCGACGGGCATGAGCGCCTTGAGCATCTGGATGAAGGAGACGGAGAGGTAAATGTATGCGGAGTTGGAGAACCAGAGCGACATCGCGTAGAGCGCGCCGATGGGGACGACAGAGGAGGTGTAGAGCTGCGGCGTCATGGCGGGCGAGGAGGGCGGCTCGACGACGCGGAAGACGCGGACGAGCGCGACGGCGAGGGAGGAGCAGAACGCCATGTGCACCATGGTGAGCGAGATGGGGAACGGCCAGTTGTACATCTTGGGGTCCAGGATGTACTTGTTGTAGACGATGACGGCGAAGGAGAGGAAGATCCAGACGGCCACGTAGCAGTAGGAGAGGAGCACCTTCCGGAGCACCGACTCCGACATGCCGCCGCCGCCGCCGTCCCGCCCCATCCCGCACCCGGCGCTGTTGGTCCCTCGCCGCCGCGGCGGTAGCAGCGGTGGGAGAGGAGGAGGAGGTGGCGCCGGATCTGGGTCCGGAGACGGGGCGTGGAGACGCGGCGCGAGGAAGAGGATGAAGATGGGGAGGAGGAGGAGGCGGATCTGAGGATTTGGAGAGGAGACCAGGATGGGTCGGGAGTTGGGACGCGGGGGTTTAGTTGTAGGATTGGGCGCAGCGGCCACGTGGAAAATCGCACCGTGTTCGGATGTTCGTTGGGAACTGTTATTTATTTCTTAATTTATCTTAATTGTTCGAGGGAGTTTTTTTTAAGTCCATTATTTGAGGGAGTTAGGACTTGGCGACGTTTAGGAGGGCTTTGACTTCTCTTCCTGTTTGTTTGCTTTCCTGGTGGAACGGGTAGACACGGTGCCGTGTGATCTTTTTTCTCAGGACGGTAGATCGTAAAGCATTTGGAGGGCTGCGTATGTACGGAGGAAGAATGTTTGTTTCACCTCTAATGACGCGTTGACCAGACAGAACCAAAATTCGCTTTTTTTTTGGCTAAATTTTACTACTATTTTGCTAAATAATTTCCATGAATTTAGGATAGCTGGCAAGCAGCAAGCAGCAAGCAGCAAGCAGCAAGCAGAATAACGGCAACCATTTCAACCATGCCAAAACAGGCTCTCTCTTTCCAAAACACAAAAATGAGTTCGCGATGCAAATAATAGGGATCAATCGATATTTCTTCCCTCCTTCATGATCTTGAAAATCAACGGACCAACACGTGGAGGCAGTTCAAATCGTCAGTGCCATTCTTTGGACTATGCATCCGCAGAAACCGTGACCGGTCAAGTTTCCAATGGAGTCCATACAAGTGAGCTCGTCTACGTGGATTCTGTCACGTCGTATCCGCACAGGTTCTGCCTCTGCGCTGGCCAAGTCGTGCAATGGAAGACGTTGGTAAAAAAAATTACTCTGTGTTTATTCGTTTATTTTTGGGTTGAAATGGACTTGGTCCGTGTTTGTACGATGAAAAGAGAGGCGCTCGCGCGGTCACACTCTCCAAAAGGAAACCGAGAGCAGAGGCCACCGGAGCGGGCAATGACGCGTCCGGTCCCAGTTCGCGATCTCAACCTGAAAGTGGGGTGGGCAGTGGGCAGCCCACACGTTGCCGCACTGTCCACTAAATTTCTTGACAGAATTAACGGGCACCGTTAATCAAATTGTTGCTACCCGCTTTAGCTTCATGAACCTAGCGGCAAATGTCTTGCAGGCTGGAGCTATTGCTAGCGAAACGAACATAGCTTCATCATCAAAATAGGAGGACGTTGAGCATAGGGAACTGGCTCAATCCTACCATTGAGATAGGTTGGCAGTTTTGCCTGTGGGTGCGGGGCTCCGACGGGTTTCGCATCCGACGGATACGGTTAAAATTTTCACCATGGGTCTAACCTGCACTCGACCCGTAAATTTGTGGGTACGGGTCGGTTTTTTATTTGACCTGCGGATGACTTATCGAGTATCCGAAAATAGCCTATTAGTACTTTCAGCCTAGCCCATTTCGATTTCATATATAATCATCCCTCAAGACCATGAACCCTATAACCACGCACCCTTATTCGCGTGCCGCTGCCCTCTGCTCGCCCCTCTTCGAGTGCCACCGCCCTCCGCTCCCCCTTGTCGTGCGCTGTCACCCTCCGCTCCTGCACGGTGCGTCCTCGGTCGCTGCGCGTTGCGGCCTCTAGTCGCTGCCCTCCACTGGCTGCACGCGGCCGCCCTTCAGTTGTCACAGACGCCTACAGGTGCAGACTCGACGGGGACAGACACCCGCCCGAAACCCGACAGGTGCGGGTACGGTTTTAATTTTCACCCGTGGGTACGGATGCGGGTTTGAAGTTGAACCCGTGAAGTTTTTTGAAACGGACGGGTTTTTGCTAAATCTGACCTGAATCCGACCCGAATCCGACTCGTTGCTATCCCTACATTGAAGACTCGATTAAATAGTAACTGACTTCAATTTGAATAGAATTTTGAGCACAACGTACATGGATTTAAAAACTCACATTAAGGATGACTTTGCTCAATCCTTGGGAGGTCTCCTCCATTGTGAGTTGGCAGCAAGAACAGCAGTAAGAATTCGATGATCTTGGTTCCAGAGCGTTACGTCAGGCAGCAATTGACTTTGGCGTTGTCTGGAGGTTCGCTTGGCGGGTAGTCCTACATGGCCGGCGCCCGGATTGGGTTGACGAGCCCGACGTCGTGGTGACGGAACGCTGTCACATGTCCTCCACTTGTGCTAGATGCGGAGGTGCTGCAGCTTCGCGAGCCGGGAAGGGGCGTCGAACGAGGTTGTGATTGAGCTATCAGCCTGTCGCCATGGATTCCATCAAGCTTGGCAAGCTCGTCGTGCCTCCCTCGACCGCCAAAACCGGCCCAACCCCAGACGACGCAGATCTGGTAACTTCAACCTTCCCCCGGCGATGAACGTAACGAACGTTGCGGCAAGATTCTGATGACCCTGGGCGTCGACAGTGATGGAAGGTGGCAGGGTGCGAAGGTTGGGAGGCGTGCCAGGTAATAGAAGGAGGGGTCTGTCGATGCCGTCGCGCAGGGGAATAGCTGGAACCGCCTCGACGGTGTTAGGATTCCTCCTCGAGCAAGCACAGAGCGTTTGTTGCGGACATATGCGGGCTAAGCGAGCAGGCCCGTTTTACGCCGCTAACTAATATGCGGACTGTCGCAACTGCCGCTAAGACTTTTTTAGTGGAGCGGGCCTAGTGGATTGCGGACATATCCGCACCACTTACAGGTTGATCGCGATCTGGTCCAGCACGATCTGCAAAAATACTATTACCTAGACATGTGAACCGACCAGGACTGAACGTAATACCCGACTTCTACGCAGCGACAGAAACCTCGCATCAAAAATTTGGGGAAACGGAAGGTAGTTATCAGCAGGGGCACGGCTCACTAACCTAACAAGAAAATCTGTACAGGTAGTCCACAGAGTTACGCCTCTCAACACGGTCCTTTTCTTACCCCTGACTATTCCTTCCTTCGTGTCGTCACGCTCACGCTCTGCCAGGGGCGACGGGACCCATCCATCCGGGCATCCGGGGCAAAAGCATTTGGGCGCTTTGGCTTGGCACGCTGCAAGCAGAAAAAGTTACAGGGAGAATGCTGGCGCAGGTGCGGCACCTAGCTCATCTTGCGCGCAGCATCCGGATGATCCGGGCGTCGGACGGCGACCGGCCACCGCCCGGTGGCTCACCTACAAACCGTGGCGTGGAGAGTACTACGAGCCCCGCACAAACTGTCACGTCGCGTCCCCAACAACTCCCGCCGCGGAAGCCGCTGCCGCTGCCGCGCCTGCGTGCCTGATGCGAAACAGCTAGCTGCCGAGGAACGCGCCGGATTCCGGCGCGGCACTTGCGTGCCGGATGCGAACGAGTCAAACGCGACGGGTTCGCACCTCCAGTTCAGCGGTGCCGAGTGCCGACTGCCCCAAGAGAGCGCGGAACCGGTCCTGGGCAGAGGCTGACCGAGGGGGCACGCAGCGAGCGGAATCGCGTGGGAGGCGCGGGTGGGCAGGATTGATTAGTGGTGGATTAGTTGGGTGCGGTTGGGTGGTCTGGCGCGGTCACGGGAGACCGGAGGCGTGCCGCGCTCGACGCACTTGTCCGCGCCTCCTTCGTTGACGGCTACGTCGCCGTCCGCCGCACGCCGGGACGAAAAGGTAGGTGCACCGCACCGCGCCGGTGGTGGCGACGCCTGGGAGACGAGAGGGTAGGCGGCTCTGGACCGGCCCCGATGGAGCCGTGCGACGGAAGCTTGTCGCGAGCATGTGTCCGGTCTTCAGGAAAGGTTTCTACGGTCGTGTTCGAAGGAAAAAAAAAGAGCTCTGATCTTTTATTCTGTGATTAGTAATGCTTCTGTTAGAGTAACAGCGAGTCAAGATGTCGCGACGGTATCGAATCGGGAAGGGAAAGCTTATTTACTTGATCGGACCAAGGGTCACGAGTCTAGGTAGCTAGGGGCACGTTGGTATGCAATTCAGAAAACATCCGCATCCCAATTCCAAAGCACCGCACGAAATGGAAGGCGTATAAGTACTCCTGGTTGGGTGGTCCGCGGGAACTGGAGAAGCGGAGTGCGTGCGTGGGGTTCCCACCTCTGGTTTGATCCGCTTGCGAAGCTGCGGTTTCTGGGCTGCACGTAAAGCCTCAGCCCAATTGCCCATGCGCACAGTTTATTCATGGGAGAAAAACGAAAATCACGACTTTCGGACGTCCGGTCGCTCCCGTGCTCCCGTTGGCAAAGGGGTCTTTTCTGCAAAAAAAAAAAAAACGTCGGTCGAGCGGCGCGTAATCCTGCCGCACGCGGCCACGCAAGGACGACGACGGACCGCATTCAGAAGTCCAGACGAAGTGAAAAAATCCGCTTATCGACCAGTAGTCTGGACCCCGTCCGTCCCGCCACTGCGCCCGTGGCATGGATTCGACAGTCGGCGGTGAAGCGTTCCGCTGCGTCGCAAACGGCGGCACAATGCCAGTGAGGCGAGCATTCTCGTCGTCCGGCGTCCTCCCAACGCTCACGCCGTCGCCTCCAGCAGGCCCCAACTCCATCGCGTTCGCATCGTTCCACGGACGCCGACGCGAGCACGGCGCCTTCTATCCGAACCAGCTGTCCTTTCCCGCTCCTCTTCTCACCGGACTGCAACGATGGTCATGAATAAACTTGCATTTACGTGTGCCGAACTGTCATCCACCGTGACCGTGCCATGCAGTGCGAGCACGCAGGACGAAAAACGAGATCAGAATCCGGGCTAGTCCTTGGGCTTCCAACAGCCCAAAATGCACGTCCAAGATCAACTGGAAGTGGTAAATTTTGAGAAAGAGATACACAGAATATCTTTTATTTTATAGTCTAAATCAGCGTGTTTCTTACAGTAACGTGATTCCACGGCATCACATAAACTTATAATCATTGGATCCTTCCACGGCTAGCGGCCCGCGTCCTCCTCTCGTGGGTGAGTTCTTGCTGCGCTCGCTTCCACCGTCAAATCATCTCCCCTCGTCCCTCCCTCCCTAATACCCCGGTTGAGACGCAGAAATTTTACATAAAACAATTTATTTTTTTTAAAAAAAATACATAAAAGTTAATGAATCCCGTATTTCAAACGAGAGTCTAAAGCTGTAAGCAAGCTGGCCTATTGGTTATTGGGCCCAATAGATAGTTTTCTTACGGGCTTGCGAGTTCCTTTTGGGCGTGGAATGCTGCTTGACTTTGACACTTCATCCTCTCTCTCTCTAAAAGAAAAAGAAAGAAAAGACTTCACAATTCAAAATTGGGGCCTTTTGCGTGGTAAGGCATGGGTGCTACGTTAGGGTTAGGGTGAAAACGGGATGAAGAAACTAAAAATTGTTAGGGTCAAATCGGATTAGTATCAGATTAAAATTCTATTTATTTTTGAACTAAAATTTAATAAAGATCAAAATAATCTGTACAAAAATCGGCGGCCGAAGCTTTTTAACACCCCTAGTGCTACGCATCATAACCAAGTACGGAGTACTACCAAGCCCAACGATTTTTTCTGATGAGGAATCACAACTCTCTAACTTTGATACAAAACATAAATCACTCAATTATTTTTTTAAAAAAAAAAAGAGAAAAGAGCTCATTCCTTATTCATATCTTATAAAAAGTAGTTATACAAGGAGTAGGAGAAAACCAATGTAAAAACGGTGACTGCCAGCATATTTTGGTCTAAAAGTTATATACATTTTCCATTGAAAATAAGTTATGTGAATAATTGGAGAAAAATCCATAAAGAAAACACATGGATATGTATAGTGCAGCAATCTATGGTTGTGCCAAAAAACTGTATTTCGTATGTTAATATAAAAAGGTTTATAGGAGGCAAATTTTACAGTAGGCCCAAACAAATGTGGACTATTCATTTGCACAGATCTCAATGTGACAATGGTTCTTTTACCATGAGACAAAAGCACTAAAATAATTAATAATTAGTATAATATTTAGATTGGAAGGGAATCAACATGTTATTATGGACGGCGATGCATGCGACAGTTAAGGAAACTAAATCTTTCATTTTTTTAAAATAAATGCATTTGATATGTTTGAAAAGTTGCGTGTATTGTTATGGAAATATATGTTTGAAAATCAACATTCTAATATATTTTCTATTTTATTTTTTCATTCTAAAATTCAATGGCTCAGATCGCTTTGGTGACTCACCTGCCAAGAAGTGAAAGAAGAGTTCTGTCTACTATGTTATAGTGTCCTCAACACGAAACCCACATTTCATGTTATATCATAGTTAAAATTTAGCTGCACATTGTGCTGTGTTGAAGAGGAAGTCGTTTTGTGTTCCAATTTTGCCGAACATTTTGTTGGGGCTTTTTTTTTGTGTACTATATATTAGGCTAATTTTTAAATAGATCCAAATAAATATGGACCTTTCATTAACGCTGATCTCAAGGCTTAAACTACTCTTTTATCTCCTAGGGGTAAAAGTTCTTTAATAATTATTAATTGCTGAATAATTCAATTTAGAAAGTTATTAGTAAGTTTTGATAAGTGACGGTAATCAAGAGTATATTTCTTTATATAAATCAACCGTTAAGATCAAATTTGTGTTTTATCTCCTAGTAAGCGAAACGCAGTCACTTGGTCTATTTTAAAAATGAGCAAATTACTTATTTCCTCTATTTTAGGAAGTTATCTTTTATTTATCCCTAAAAATTTTTGTTTCTCGTATATACTCGAATTCTAAAACTCTATCTCTTTTATCTCTTTTTTTTTCATATTTTTTGAGTATATGGACAATTTTACTCTCAACTCTTATTTACCCCAAATTGAATAAATAAAGAAAAATGTCATTTATGTTTCTTTTCAGATTAAAAATTAATTAAAAAAAAGATATTATAAATAATATAAGAATATAAGTATACAACAACATTAATTTTACACATTATAGAAAATAACTTAACACATTCATAATATTATTCGAAATAATATAATAATATGTAAAATCAATATTGTTGCGTACTTATGTTCTTATATTATTATATTATTCATAATATCTTAGCTTTTGATTAATTAGTAATTTGAAAAGAAAAACATAAAGTCATTTTTTTGTTTATTTATTCAATTTGAGGTAAATAAGAGATAGCTTGTTGAGAGTAAACTTATCTAGGGACTAAAAAATATGAAAAAAAGATAAAAAGGATAGAGTTTTAGAATTCGAATATATAAAGAAAGTAGAAACATTTAGTAACAAATAAGAGATAGCTTTTCAAAACAGGAGAAAATAAGTAATTTGCTTTTTAAAAATACTCATATATAACGGATTCTTTGGCTCACAATCGTTTATCGTTCGCCGAACTATTCCTTCCTTTTTAAGTTTTGACGATGTAAAAGAACCCGTCTCCAGATTCCTGAACAGCTCCGACTTTGTTATCTGAATCGACCCGCAGATGGAACAGGGCACACGCGGACAAATGAGGAGAGTTCGACGTGTGGAGATGCAACCATGCCCGAGTGCGATGGCAAAGCTCCCAACTTTGCATCTCAAACCAACACCTCCATCATCTCCGGCTTCGATCTCTTTGCCCACGCCTACTCCCGAGCGAGACTGCCGTCGCCGGCCCTTGAAAGATCCCCATTGCTGTTCCGTCGCAAGGCGTCACGTCAGTGCCGATAGACGCAGCGACGCAACGCTTCGCGCTTATCTTTATCTGCTGATCAAGCACAGCACAGAGCAAATCAAACCGGCGCCTTGTTGCGCCGGCATCTCATTCACCGTTTATTTTAGGCAAAAGCGTCGCCGCTAGCCAGAGCTCAGTGCGGTCCGAGTCGGGAGACCTGAGTAAGCCGCAACTTGCCGCCGTTCGCCTCCTCAGACACGGTGCAGTGCCCCTGTCGATAGAGCACCGGAAAACGAAGGCGCCGGGAGCTTCCTTTCCAGAACACGATGGATCGCTCGGTAACTAGCGGGGTTCATCATTCGCTTCGCACGCGGCGCCTTGTGTGCGAACGCGGCGCTCTGATCAGGCTACAGCTCGGTTCAGGCATCTGTCGCTGTTTCAGGATCTGGTTAGGCGATGATATGGCCATCGATCGAAGGCCTTATTGCGACATGCAAGTTGATGGAAAGGGTAACAGTAACAGAGCGTTGTGCATGGTGCTCTTGGCAATGTGAAAGGTGAAAGCAACAAGCCCTTTGCCGACGATCAAACGGCCCGGTGATATTCAGCGTGGGACGTGATAATATCACCGGCAGTGCGTTCATATTCCTATACTTAACTGGTTTGTTAATCCGTACTAGGTCTAGTTGTGAAGCATATAATTCATCAGCTGTGTGTGGGTGTGTGGGTGTGTTACGTATTACTTTAGTGCGTGGATCTGGATGCATATCTACAAACAAGTGGATCACTAGGGAGAATTCCTGATGATGGTGTAAAAGGAGATCGGATACTGGTAGCGCTGTTAAGTAATCATCAGATGATAACGGTACGGGAAAGTTAAACTTGAAGCTGCTATAGAAATGCCAAACTGGAACGCATCTATATCTGGATTTGTTTTACTAAGTACTCTATCCGTTCTAAAATATAAGCATTTTTAGATTTAATCAAAGCCAAACTTTTATCACTTTAACCACTAATAATATATAACTAATAATATTTTGTCATATAAAATTATATTTTTTATTCATCGTGAAATAGGCTTCTATAAAAAATAAAAATTTACATTATAAATTATGTAATTTGCTAAATATTATTAATAAAAGTTAAAAAAGTTTGACCTTATCCAAACTTAAAAATGCTTATATTTTGGAACGGAGGCAGTACGTAAGTAGTTCTTAAGATAACTAACCTTCTTTGCTGCTTTAATTGAAATGGAACTAAAGCTTCTGTGCTAATCTCTATTTGTAGGATCAGTCGATGAACTCAAAACGCTGTTTGATTGACTAGTCAACGCTAACACACTAATTGGCGTCCAGTCTAGTCCTACACATACTTCTGGTTGCATGCATATACATGTTCGGTCCACCGTCTTATCCCTAGTGTCAATTATTGTCGGTCTATTCTAAACATTTTGTGTCCCTGTTAAAAAGCATATGGTACAATTTATTGTCAACTTTTATGAATTTTTTTGGAAGGGAAGCCCTGGCGGTAAGACATTGCTTTGTGTCACAGTTTCAGTCCTGATAGCCTCTTACAGAAATACGGTTAAAGGTTGCACCATGCGCAAGCAGGAACTATATGCACCGAGCTATGTATGAATCTTTTTTTGAGAGAATCAATCTGTCTAAATTTAACCTGATGACATACTCACAAGGTTTCATTGACAATAAATATTCACAAATCTAAATAGTATTATAACAATATGTAATTTAAATGTTTCACAGTCCAAATCGACTCTTGTTCTATGTTTTGCAATTCCAATGTTACCAGAAAATTTCAAGAGGTGGCATCAACAAAGCGGAACCATAAATTATTCTTAGTGGAGCATGTATCCTTGTCCACAAGACAAAAATTTCCGGGTGACGGCATACCCGCATTTCTACCACCATCATCCCAGTAATGCTAGTAGTTGTCTGATGATACGGTGCTTATGAAAAGAACTTTGCCATGGAATGAATCTTTTGCCGGGGTACTTATAAAGGCGCCGCACTGAGGTTAACTTGATGATGCGATGCCGTTACGAGTGATTCATACATGCATATCCACTTGGTTACAACAAGGAAACCACACAGACCCATGCAAGACCCGTAATTCAGGTACAAATGTACGATATCGATTTATCTCCTTTTTACTTAAAGAAAAGAGTGCTCAGTCATGTTCTTGAAAATAAAAGAAGAATGATTTACTTCCTCGAGTTTTAAAATATCGACATCATTAACTTCTAACATCAATTTTGACTATTTATTAAAAATATAATAAATATAATATATTTTGTTACTATAATTTACTTTATTATTATTAGAGTTATTTGAAAAACAACTAATAATTTTACATATTTATATTTTTTTTAAAAATAATATAAATGATCATAATTGATATAAGAAGTCAACAATGTCAATATTTTAAAATCGAAGGGAGTATATCTTAAATAAGCTGAGACATTGTTAAGTAATCTCAAACAGGATACACATCGACCAAGTACAGATCAAATGATAAAAAAAAAGAGCAAAAAGCCGTGGTATAGTTTTGGAGGTGTTTCGGGCTCACGGGCGCTAACACTCGCCATTTCTCTCTAGTGCGCGCTTTGTAGAATGTAGACGAATAGCTTAGAGGTCAGGAAATGGTCAGCACTTGGATGCATGACGCAACCGCGTGCTGGAGCCTAATTATTGGGAATCTATCTGTGGCCATCAAACGGCAGCAGCTCCCCGTCCGTCGGAGGATGACCTCACGCCACTAGCCTTGTTGCAGTGCGCTTCATGTCCAACACAAGCGGCGCTCCCCGCCGCGTCCGTCCCACCACCGGCTCCGGCTCCATCTCCCTTGGTGGCCGCCACCGGCAGCGCCGTTTTGTCGTCCGCTTCCTTCTCCTGCGTCTCCTTGTACTTGCCCCAGAGCACGGAGTAGAGGCCGAACACGATCAGCACGGCGCCGAGGACGCCGCCGAGATATATCTTCTCGGCGAGGATGAAGGACCCCATGGCGGCCACGATGATCATCATGAGCGGGCTGAACGCCGACGCGAACACCGGCCCGGTCTTCTGAATCACCAGGCCCTGCACGTAGTACGCGATGCCCGACGTCACGATGCCCTGAAACGTACGTCAAGTGAGAACCTCTCGTCAGGTCGAGAGCTAGCGCTCGAGGAGATGAAGATTCTAGTTCAGGTTCATGTGCCGACGTACGGCATAAGCGGCGGCGAGGAGGTTCATGTCGAATCCGATGGCCCAGACGGAGACGCGGCGCTCCATGACGAAGGCGACCACGGCGGCCTGCAGCATGCCGACGAAGCAGACGAGCGTGGTGAGCGACAGCTGCGCCGAGTACTGCTTGATGGTGTGCGTCTGCAGGATGAAGAGCGAGGCCCAGGCGAGGGTGGCGATGATGACGAACAGCGAGCCGAGGAACCAGTCGCGGCCGCTGATGTCGGTTGCCACTGCGGCCGGGGCCTCAGCGCCGCCGCCGCCGCCGTGGGAGTGCTTGGTCCACGCCAGCTCCATGAGCGGGCCCTTGTACAGCGTCATCAGCATCGCGCCGGCCACCGTCACCAGCGTCCCGGCGATCTTGGCCTGGCACTTCACCTTCTTCAGGTCCAACTTCTCCATCCTGCATATACCAATATACCATCGCGGTTAGATTCCAGTCCGCATGTCCAGCATGCAGATGGATGTAAACAGGCAAATTCGTGGCAGAACTGAACCTGAAGATCACTGCCATCACGAAGGTCATGGCAGGCAGGATGTTGCTCATGGCGCAGGCGAACGTCGGGCCGGTGAACTTGAGCCCGGCGTAGTAGAAGTTCTGGTCGATCACCGGTCTGCACAGCCACACGTGTCGGTTAGGGGGATAAGCTATCAGCTACTATACGTGGCACGTCGCCGTATCCAGTATACACCCATAGATGAAGATGACCACAAAGAAGAAGAGAGGCAGCAGCAGAAGCAGGGCACTACTAACCCGAGCAGAGCAAGGACGAATATCTGCCAAAAGATGGACCACGTCATCTTGGGCCTCACCTTCCTGCTCACCATTTCATCGTGTGGTAATTGTTAACAACTCGTCAGAAAGAGGGGAAAAAAATGCTTGCCTGCTAGATACCAGTATGATCTAGCAGTGCGTGTGCACACAGACAAGTGCCAGTAACACTCACAGCTACTTACCTCTCGATGACGAGCGCGAACGGGGCCATGGAGACCGCGGCGAAGGCGTGGCGGTAGACGACGAGGACGTAGTGGCTCATGCCCTGGTTGAGCGAGACCTTGGTGAGCACGTTCATGCCGGCGTAGCCGAACTGCAGGGCGATCATCGCCACGTAGGGCTTCGCCTTCTCCACGAACCCGCCACCCATGGCGATCGATGCCACGAGCTCTGTCGGCTTGCTTCTTCTCGGAAGATCCCAGGCGAGGAGCACGAGTCTTCGAGCTTGGGATGGCGAGAGCCGATCACTCCGCCTCTATTTATAGGGCTGCGACAGGATGGGAGAGAGCGAGAGAGTGAGCCACGGTGACAGTGTGAGTAAGGTGGGTCAAGGACGGCGACGCAGGTGCTCGGTCGTTAGTGGCCAGTGAGTAGAATTCCGGCCGGACGGTGGCCGGGAAGTGGGTTTGTACGTGGAGAACCAGAATTTACCTTTTGATACGGAGATAGGATGGTTGGCACACGGCAGCCCCAGCTTTCTCTCGAAGGTAGTAAGTACATCGACAGAGGAACGGCGTCGTGCTCCTTTACAATTACCAAAAGGCGACGTTCCGGAGCTTCGATTTTCGCCATGGCCTGACTGCCTCAGCCTCCGTCGCGCGACCATCCCGCTCGCCATCGCTGCAGAGAGGTGACCAACAAGTGGACTGACTCCGTGCCTATCCGTTTCTCTCCGCTTAATTTGCGAACGAGGAGCACTGTGTTCAGGAGTCCGGCGAATCCATGGACACTGTACCCGGACGCTGGCGATCAACATGGCTTTGGCACCGCGAGTGCGGCCGCGGCTGCGGAAAGCCGCATCCCCAACGCAGAAATGGAACGGGGGAGCTTTCGGATCCGAGTGCCTGCATAACCACGCACCAACCCTTCGGTTCAGCCGTTCTGGAAACGAGCAGTGCGACAACAAAAGCGAAAGTAATCTGACCTTATGAGTCGCCGGGAGTCTTCATTCAACTTTAAAAATATCTTTAGGTGCAGCGCAGTGCAGAACTCCAAACACTTCACTTGCGCGTTAATATAATCCCCCTTCTGCTGTCCGTGTCGATCACGCACTCACGGCGTGCCGCATCTTCCGTGACATACTGACACATCCCAAAATGAAAACCTTCTTGTGTTAAAAAAATTGAGTCAGAGAACTACATTTATTTTAGCAATATTATTAAAAAGCTACAAATTTAAGAATCAATTTCACAAGACTATATATTTTATGAAAAATTTATCAAAGAATTACAGATTTTAGTTTTCTTCCTCTTAGCGTCATAAACCTGACAAGTGGCCCTAGTTGTCAGTTTTGTGAGAAAAAAGTCCGCAGTTCTATGATAAAATATACACAAAATATGTTATTTTATGAAACTGATACTTAAATATGTAGCTTTCTAATAATATTGCTAAAGTATCTATGGTTCTTTGAAATTTACTCAAGAAAATTAGGTCTATTTAGAACATGTGATTTTTACAGAAATCCTTATGAATCAGTTAATTTTGTAGAAAAGACGTAGAAAATAGCTAGAAAAAATTCCCCATATTTCAAAGATCTTAATGGAGAACAAACAAGATACTTAGACCCTACTCTCTAATTGTTGTCGTCGTTGACTTTTAATTCGACTATTTGTTTTTTTCAATTTTTTTAATAAATATCATATATTTTGTTATAATTTGATTTATCATTGGAGTTATTTGAATCACAACTTAAAATTTTATATATTTGAGCTAATTTTTTTAATAAAATAAATATGTCAAAGTTGAAATTAAAAGTTAACGACGAAAAACGGAAGGGGTAGTAGTTAATTTCGCATGCGCGACGCAAGTCGATTCCAGCAAATCAGGCTTTCGATTTAACTAGCGATTCGCCGCTGACGCCGGCCGGAAAGTCGCGTCGCTGCCGATAGGCACGCACAGACGGCGGGGGCGGGGAGAGTGCCCGGTGACTGGCTATATGATTCGGATTTTAGGTGCGGGGAATGATGATGACCTGATGAGCAAAGAGGCGAGTTCAGTTGGCAACTTTTGTAACGATTAGGAGTATTGTTTTCTGTAATGCAGTGCATTCCTTGATGTCACTAACGCGTGTAGATCATCGTGCTGTCGTGCTTTCTTGTTAGTCCCCGATTTCACTGTCCCTCCAATCCTCCGTGCTCATAATTTAAATCGTTTTGAATATTACTTTGATAAACTAAGTTTAGAAATATAAAAAATTATATGATCAAAATTTTCTTACAAATAATTTTAAATATTACATTGAAAATATAAATTATAAATAAGTTTTAAAGTGTTAAGTTTAGAAATATAAAAAATTATATGATCAAAATTTTCTTACAAAGTACTTTAATAAACTAAGGAGAAGTAAAAAAAAAAAGAAAGAATATTGTACACAGAAAATGCCAAGCAAAGAAATAGATATAGAGATAGAAAGAAATATATGTGTTTCGAGAAGTAAAAATAAAGAACAAAATCTTAAATTCTAATAATATTTAAAAGTAACGGTGGTAGTAGCATTAAAAATTGACATGAAAATATTACTATACAGAAATCATATCAAAACATATATGTTCGACAAAAGTATGTCGTGTTTAGATTTCTAAAAAATAAATGTGCGATCGATGTAACAGCTGGGTAAATTAGATTTATGCCATTATAATTTTATAAATTTTAAAATATGTCATCGATGTAACATATGGGACATTGCAAGTGAATGGCACGTGGGTTCGAATGTATTTTATAAAATTATAATAACATATATTAAATTAATTAAAAAAAGAAAGAGAGGAGAGACCGATGATGCAACAGCCTCAACTTCTGGAAGTAAATTTGATCCTCTCTCTCTCTCTAAAAAAGGAGAGAGAGAGAGAGAGAGATCTGATCCTTGTTCTTTCTGGGGAAACTCAACGAGTCCTCTTTGGCCCAATCCATTTTCTGTCAGTGTCAGGTCGAGGCCTTGTGTGCAAGGCCATTGGGAAGATACGGGCCCGTCATGGTGCCGGATCAGAATCACGTGCCTGAGGCACGCAAATTGGCACCAGGCCCACATGTGCTCCTGAGTTGAATTTTTTTATTAATAATAACACCATTTTTATTTAATTTATAAAATTAATATGATATTTTTAATTTTAGCAAAACTAGCGAATTGATGTGGATGGAGGGAAATCGAATGGAGAAGGAGGTGGATCGGACAAGTAGACCGAGGTATAAATCACTGGATTGTGACGTCAACCGTTGGGTTTCTCTAGATGATAGGTCCACGACCGTGAGATGGAGATTGAGGAAATTTCTCTCTCGCGACCGAAGGCACGGGAGGTTGGAACAACTGATTTTTTTTTTTTTTACTCACGAAAGGTGTCACGGTCACAGATGAAATAGTTTGGACACACATTGTAAAGTTTATCTATAAAACATATGTTTAGCCACCTACTCGAGACTCAGTGATAAGGACTAGGTGGCCTATATACAATGTCGCTGCTTTATAAAGTAAGGAGAAAAATAAGAGTATGGGCAAACGGTGATGGATCCGCATGCACGATCCAATCGCACAGTGATAAGGCGGGGTTTGTTCGGATGTGTATCCAGTCGCGGTGTCCAGCGTGGCTCTGCTAGTGACAGAATGTTTGTTGCTTTCCAATTGACGATACGCACCGCTACAAGGATATTAGTTTTACTAAAAACAAAAACCTTTGTTAGTCTTTTTATTTTTAAATTGACGTCGCTGTTGACTTTTACGATCAATTTTGATCATTCGTCTTATTAAAAAATTTATTCTATTATGTAAAATTTTAAGTTGTAATTCAAATAACTCTAATGGTAAATCAAATTATATCAAAATATATAAAATTTATTAACTTTTTTAATAAGACAAATAATCAAAATTAAATTTAAAAATCAACAGCGACATCAATTAAAAAATAGAGAGAGTATATTAGATAAAAATAATGCTATTAATTAAAAAAATCATCGTAGTTCAGGTTCTCTTCATTCCTCGAATCCTCCCGCCGCTTGCCTGACGTCAAAAATCCTCGAACAAGATATGGCATGATCCGTTTCCTACGAGGATATCATGGTACTAGTACACTGTATATTGCAACTGCAACGGCGGAATCTCACGAGTTGCTCACATCACAAGGCCATACACCCCACCCACTGCTCCGCGTTGAAGTGGGAGCACTCCACGCCGGCCAGGTTGGATAGGCGCTAGCTCAGAACCCGTAGCAATGAGCTCCTAGGAGGCGGCGCAGCGCCACATCGTGGCCGTGCCGTAACCCGGCCGCGGCCACATCAACGCGATGCTGAACCTGTGCCGTCTCCTGGTCACCCGCGACGGCGGCGTCTCCGCCACCGCCGTCGTTACGGAGGAGTGGCTCGGCTCGGTGGCCTCGGCGCCGCGAGTCCGCTTCGAGACCATCCCCAACGTGATCCCCTCCGAGCACGGGCGCGCCGCCGACATGGTCGGGTTCCTGGAGGCCATGTACACCCGGATGGCGGCTCAGTTCGAGCGGCTCCTTGACCGGCTCCCGCCGCCGGCGCCCGCGGCCATCGTGGCCGATATGTTCTTGCCGTGGGCCGTGGACATCGGCAAAAAGAGGGGCGTCCCGGTGTGCGTGCTCTGCCCTATCAGCGCCACCATGTTCGCCGTCCAGTACAACTTCCACCGGCTCCCACCTGGGGCGGCCGGCGGCACTGCTTCTCCGGTCACCGACGTAGCTGGTACTCGAGCGCGCGATTATTTTTCTTTGCCTGGGTAATATTTCATCTCACTTATCGCTTGCGCGCTTGTGCAGATAGCAGTACTGATCCTTGCTTGATTGAAATATATATTCCTAGCCTGAAATCAATCAGGCTGAGTGATCTTCTGCCGGTCAGTACTTGAAGGACTCTTCCAGTATAAACAATTCTTGGAAGAGTCCTTGAAGCCCACACCTTTATACGGAGAGCAAACGGTGTCATCTTCACCTCGTTCCAAGAGTTCGAGGGATCCGCCATCGACGCTTTGAGACAAGATCTTCCTTGCTCGGCGTACGCGATTGGACCTTGCATTCCCTTCATGGCGCTGCAAGAGCACAAAGTCCAACCCGGACGGAGAAGGCTACATGGCGTGGCTGGACTCGCAGCCGGCCGGATCGGTGCTGTACGTCTCGCTCGGCAGCTACCTGTCAGTGTCAGCCGCGCAGCTCGACGAGATCGCCGCCGGCCTGGCCGAGAGCAAGGCCACGTTCCTGTGGGCGGTGCACGACGCCGGCGCGCGCTCCCGCGTGCAAGGCCTGGTCGGCGGATGCGGCGCTGCCGGCCTCGTCGTGCCGTGGACTGACCAGCTGCGGGGGCTGTGCCACCCGTCGGTCGGGGGGTTCTTCACCCACTGCGGCATGAACTCGACGCTGGAAGCGGTGTACGCCGGAGTGCCGATGCTGACCCTCCCTTTATCGTTCGACCAGCCGGTCAACAGCCGGCTTATCGTCGAGGTGTGGAAGATTGTGTATAGCCTCAAGGAGAAGAGCCGGGCCGACGGGATCATCGGGAGAGAGGAGGTCGCCACGGCGGCAGAAAGGCTGATGCGCCGTGACACCGTCGACGCCGAGGACATGAGGAGGAGAGCTAAGCTGCTGAAGGACGCCTCACGCGCCACGGTTGAAATGGGTGGATCCTCGTGGAAGGACATCACGTCTTTCATCGACTTCATTTCACAGTGAGATTTCTCAACGCCACAGCAGTAGAAGAGGCGATCTGTTGGTGTAACTGAAGTCTGTCGGTTGTAATGAACTTGACGTGTTGTGATTTTACTGAAACATCTCTGAATGCTAGCAGGAAAGACTCTTAATTTTCTGTATGCTGTACTTCATTTTCTCTTTCTAGATTGTTTTGTTCATATAGTAACTTTTAGTAATAAATCCCCACAGTACAGCCTACAAAGAAGTCAATAGAACAGTCCTGAGCTTCAGAAGAAGAGAAAAACAGCTAACAACCCAATACAGACTACATACAAGTTTTAACTTGTTCAAAGCAACCTGAGACTTCACCACATTCAGAACCATTCTAAGGGGCATCTTAAAATGTACGAGTATTCTGTGAAATCAATCACATGACAGTCAAATTCAGGAGCAGCTAATAACACTGAAAGAGTGAAAAAGCACACCTGGAAAAAAAAGAAAAAATTGGGATATAAATGTACAACATAAAAAAACAATTAACTCTATCGAATGGCTACTGCACCAAGAGTATCAGAATGGTTGCAAAATAGCCATCGCAGTCACTAATCCTGAGAACACTCCTGTGAACAGAGTATCCAAAGACTAGCCAATGCCAAGCACATTTTCAAGAGAGTAGCTAACACGAACAGCGCCGCATACACTTTCTGCTGAGAACTGTCAATTCAACAATTTGTAGTGGTAGTTGAAATGGCAGGAAAAATGGGATGAACATATAGAAGAATAAAAATACTATCAACTCTATTCATAGAACAATGAATAGTTACAGCTGTTACACCAAGGTGTATGAAAGGTATAGTAGCAAAATACCCATCACAGTAACTACTCCTGAGTACAGAGTATCCAAACACTAGCCAACCATCTAGATAATGTCAGAATAGCCTTCCAATATCTTGTATAGTCATAAACTCCACACTTCTAGTCAAGGCACGGTGTAGCTGCCGGCGGGTTTAGCGGAACACAGGAAAACTGCTCTTTCACGTACTTGTTGTAGATGGCCTTCATCTTCCCACCAGGAAGTGCAGCATGGGATCTGATCAGTGTCTTTGCACACACCCTGAAATCACCACAGAAAAATCATTGAGTTCACATCTAATATTGAACCAAGTTACTCACATGAAGAATAATAGGAAAATAATCAGACTTCAGAACAGCAAATTCTGGAGTGCACATTGAAACTGGAGATAAAACTTACTTAAGCTTCGACTCTTCGAAACCAGTGTGATACTTCAAAGTGTCGGTCCAAAGAGGACTCCTCTTGAGGGTGCAGCGAGCGGCGTACACTGCGGAAGCTGCGACGAACGAGGGGCAGAGTGTCACCGTGCAGTACTCCATCAGTGCCAGCTCTGCGAAGTAGAACACCATATGCTCCAGCTGCATCCACACGAACAGAGTAAAACACCATAGGACACCACACCAGATTCAGTCATTCAGAGTTTCAGACGACGAAGGGAAAACCAGAGTATCTATCGTTGTTACCCCCTTGTCACCGCTGCCGGCTGCCTTTGCAAACCGCACCAGGAAGACGTACATAGTTGGGACAGTGAGGTTCCACTCCATCTTGTTCAGAATGGCCTTCTCCATTCCAAGAATTTGCTGCCGACAGTAGGCATTGTCTGTTGTTTGTATGAGGTCACTAACCTGCAAGACAATAAAAATTTAGCTTTGGAGCATCCAAAACAACTGCGAGCTGAAGAAAGGTGAGAATTTGGTCTTACCTCTGGTGCCCAAATCTCCTCATATTTGCTCGCGATGAGGATGGCCGCGGCGCCAACGAGCTGGAGCTCACACCTAGGCACGGGCTGCAGCGACAGGTACCGGTCCACGATGTACATGATGAGGTACAGAGTTTCAGGCATTAGTTCGAACTTGTAGTGAATCTCGATGATCCAGTCCGTGAGAATTGCTCGCATTTTGGTATTCATCTCGGGCTGTCTGGCCAGGTAGTCGGTGGGACGGCTCTCAGTCTGCAGCCCCAGACAAGGTGGTAAACACTTACAGATTCAGAGACTAGACTTGAACAGACATGCTAAAGATGAGGCTGAAATTACCTCGGCGGCCTTGTAGAACTTATAGATGTCTTCAACATAATCAACAACGGCGAGCTGATTATCACCATCGAGCTTGTCAATGTCTTCAATGGATTCTTTCGGTTTCTCCGTAAGGCCACACGCGAACTGCCATTGACAAGAACAAGCCAGAGGTTTATGCTACTGAACTCAATACCAACGATGCAAGATGAGCAGATGTACTGGTTCCATCACTCACCTTAGAACGAGCACTCAGCACAGTAGTAAGCGTGTTCACAACTTTCTTCCTTGAATTGCGGACAGAGCTGCTGCCGCTGGTGCTGGTGCTGGGTCTGGTGCTGCCGGCGGCACCCTCTGATGGCTTCTTGTTCTGGTCGGTACCGGTGGTGATCTTGGAGGCCTGCTCCGGACGAGGGGCGGGCTTGGCAGGGGCCTTCCTGGCAGGCTTCGGAGCGGCGCGCGGCGCGGCAGGTTGAGCAGGAGCTACGGCATTCTGCAAAACGATAGGGGCGAGTGGGAAGAACATGGCATCAACTCGAATGGTTCAGAAGCGAGAATCGCGGGATTGAGAAAGGGGCGAGGGGAAGCGGCTTATCCGCGCACCTTGTTCGCCAGTGCGGCATTCGCCTGAGCCTTCTTCAAGAGCTGAGCGCCGAAGCTCCTGGTGATGGGGCGATTGATCCCCTCCGGCACGACAAGATTGCCGATATCGCCCAGGGGATTCCTTGCGCCACCTCGGGCGGCGGCGGCGGCGGCGGCTTTCTGCTTCCCGGCCATCACGGCAGCACCTGAACGTTGCGTATATAAACAAGTACACGATCAGCAAGGGCGCGGGATGAAATTCGTGTGAAACGGACGCAAAGAAGCCAAGAAAACGAGTAGAAAAAGGAAAACATAGCATTTTCCGTGCTGTAACTTGGTTAGGTATATAATCAACAGGGTTCCCGCATCTAAATCATTTCTTGATTCATCAAACAGGGCGGCGACAACGATCAATATAGAACTAGACAAGATCACGAATTCGTATCCAACGATCATAAAAGCATCTAAGGATCAAGTACTCGAACTAAGCAACGCTGCAGTAAGCGTGTCTCAAAGAGCAATCTTTGATCATCAATTCCTCGACCTAAAAAAGCACCAACCACGCAACGCAGAAAAGAATAAGAAATAACGCGCGATCCAAGACGCAACGGAAAAGAGACCCAAGCTTCCAGACCGCTCACCTATGTTCGCCGGCTGCGGAGCAGCAGCCGCGCGGTGGTTCCTCTTCGCCATTGCTAGATTGCCTTCCGAACTAGGACACCGACACTTCAGGCGGCGATCACCTCTGGAACCGAGGGCAGCCAAGCAAGGAAACGAACAAGACCGCGGCCCTCTCTGCTACTAGGGCTTCTCGGTTCCTAGATCGGCGGCGGTGCGGGGTTGTGCGGGGCGGGGCAGGAGCTTTATGGGATCGGACCGGTCTTCAAACGGTCGGGAGTGGACAGCGCGGTGAAGAGGGTTAGCCAACGGTCAAGACTGGAGAGACCGGATCCGATGGCTGGTATCGAGCCAGCGGAGGGCTTCGCGGCGAAACTAGCCGTTTGGTTTGTACACGGGGTAGGAGTATTGTCGGAATGTGTGTGGGGGTTGCGGGTTAACTCTTGGCCCGGTGAGATTCTTCCATTTTTTAATGCTTCTGGTGCATAAACAAAATACAGTAACATTTCTAGCATTTGGATTTGCTATTTTGGAAATGTTGGAAAAGCTATTTTAGTTAACGCAATAGAAATATTATAAAATTTTATATTTGAGTAAATTTCACAAAACTACATCTAGTTTGTTAAAACTATCACAAAACTACAGATTTAACATAAAGTTTCACAAAACTATAGATTTAGTGCATTCATATATCACAAAACTACATATTTAAAAAAATATTTCACAAAACTATATATTTTGTCAGTGATGTATCATAAAACTATATATTTTGTGACTTTTTAAATTTGTAGTTTTGTGATACACTTCACAAAATATGTAGTTTTATGATACATAGATGCACTAAATATGTAGTTTTTTAAATACATTTTAAATCTGTAGTTTTGTGATAGTTTTGACAAATTAGCTATAGTTTTATGAAATTTACTCTTATATTTTGAGTGTTCTAAAATTCAAAACAAAAAATGTTCTTGTTGGATATATAAAATTTTACGTTTGATTCTTTAAAATACAAATGCTTGAAAAAAATTTAAAAATATATATCAGTATAGGATTTTTTTATTAAGTATAAACATGATAGTTTAAACTATTTCAAAAGCATAGTTGCGTTTAAGAGAAAAACCAATTTAAATTCATAATCTAAATTAAAATTGATGGCATCCACAAAAATAGAGTTATGTTTAAAAGAAAAAATAATTTCAATTTAGAAATCTAAATTAAAGTTGATGTGGCATGTCCAATGATGATATTGCATGACGTGTAGTCACATTGGAATAAGGATGAAACTAAACCTTCAACCAAAGTTCGAAGATTAAATTGAAAATTTTAAAGTTGAAAGATAAAACTAAGCTTTTAGACATAGCTGCGGGACTAGATTAAATATATATTATAAATAAAATAAGTTACTCTCTCTGCTCTAAAATATAACACTAATAAAAAAATATTTGTCTCGATACTTTTTACACAAATGCAGATAGTTTTCAATAAAAATTTACTCGTACTAGATAGTAGGTGGTACGAGGGCCCGAAGAAATCAACCGCGTGTGAAAATACTCACGAGATCCCGGCCATCCACGCCCGGTGCCGTGCACACCACACATTAAAACCCAGCAAGTACGATGGGCGAGACGAGGTGAGAGAGAGACCAGATCGAGGGAGAGAGAGCGGCGCGAGAGTGAGAGAGA
>BCLG01000293.1:160587-196924 GCA_001602295.1 Zoysia matrella
GCGGGAGGCGGCGCGCGGCTCGGCCCTCGCCCTCTGGTGGCCGCGCGATGTCGACTCGCCCTCCGGTGGCCACTTCCCTGCGCCGTGCAGGGCCACCTCCACGCGTGCCTAGCCATCGGAGGCCCGACTCCACACGCGCCGCACTGCCAGGGGCGCCGCCCGGGGCCAGGCGCGGCGTCGGCAGGCGGCGGCAGTCAGCTCCTCTCTCTAATATCTCTCTCTCTCTCTCTCGGGTCGTGGGTGTCGGCCTGCACGCGGTGTAGTGCGGGGCGTCGGCGGCGGCACCTCGATGCCCCGCGGCGATCGGTAGCAGGGGCGGAGGCACGCCTGGCTTTTTTTTTATATTTTAACCGCTGCATTAGAACTTCCTACTACAGTCGGTTTTTATTTTACCGCGTGAACAAAATAAGTATTTATACTGGCTAAAGAATCGTAGCGGAATGAAAATCCACCTACATAAATACCTTTAAAACCACCTGCAAAAACCGTTTTTTAAGTAGTGTAGGAGTAGTTTGTTTTAAATTAAAGTTAAAGGGAAAATATTCAATTTGATCTTTAAATTCCGCATAAAAGCTCAATTTTACCATTTAACTTTTAAAAAGTCCACTGAGTATTTCTAATTAAAATGAGTTCTTTTATTATCTATTCTTTGATTCTGTAATCTACTTTTTTTAGTTTTAAATTACTGATACCGTTAATTTTTAACATCAACTTTTGACTATTCGTTTTATTCAAAAAATTTATTCAATGTGTAAAATTAGTAGTCGTGATTTAAACTCTAGTAATAATAAATCAAATAATAATAAAATTTTACAAATTCGAATAAAATTTTTAATAAAACGAATAGTAAAATTGTCAATATTTTAAAAGCGGAGGAGTACTTACATAATTTTCTATGAAAAGTTCACTTTTTGGATTTTTTGAAAAGAGGAAAGGAAAATTGTGGTGAGCCGTTCGATGCACTTGGTGGGATTGAACGGTGGAGAGAGTGAAAGGCCGACTGCCGACGATCCCAATCCGGCGGCGCCGTCGAGGTGCTCCGTACACTCCCACTCGATGTCCTCACGGCGGCTCACAGCAGCCGCGCTCCCCGATGTGGCGGTGCGCATCCAACACCTCGCGAGACGAAGCTGCTCCACAGCCGCTTCGGTGGGTGCGCGGCCCCCGCTCGCCGCCGCCAACATTGGTGGCCCGGGGGCATGGCGGACAGGCGGAGAGTAGTACCACGCGCGCTTCACTTTCTAGATTGTAAGTCCATCGTTTTTTTTTTTCTTTTCCTCTAACTGCAGATTCGTTTTTCACTGATTCGTCAGGCAAGTGGTGATCTCTGTTGCCTTCATCCACAAATGATGTGCATTATGTGTGGCGCTATAGGACTTGTTCGCTGATTTACTCGGCTACTGTGGGTAAAAATGCGTAGTCCTATATTACTGGAGTGTTTGTTCCATCAAGGGGAAACAAATTTGATTTTCATGGGTTGCACAAATGTTAGTACTGTCCATTTTAGTGGTTGAGCGTGTAATTAATATCCCACATGCACATGAAGGCTTCTTTCTCCCCAACTCCAACCGCCATGTAGCTTCGGCTTTCCAGTAAACGAATGGTCAATTTCACGGTACTGTGGCTATGGCTGCCCTAACAAACGCCATGTCCTTACATTTTGTGAATTCTGCCAGAAGCATATGTATCACTAGTCAATGTTTAAGATACGGTCACATAGACACCAAGAACTGGCGTAACTACCTAGCAGTATGGCCTTCTTCACTCTGCCTGCTGAAGATACTTAATTTCAAACCTCTTGATCGAAACATCTAGTGTTGCTTTGTACATCGGGACACTGCTATATGTAATGCCCTTGAAGCATCAGTCTTGTATGATCGATATTTAGATTCCAAATGATAACCTGAAATTATGGGCAAGAAAGTAAACAAATGTGAAATTTAAATCCTGCTAGATAGATCATTCATGTTCAACAAAGAGTTGCAGTATTCTAAGGTACAATATTGCTTTTAATTCAAATGCAGACCGTACATACACTAATTGATTCTGATGTTTATGGTATGGGTTTATGACATGCTTCTTATCACTTGTGACTTGACATATGAAGTACTTTTATTTATAATGATAACCATATGCTGACGTGCAACCTGGAGTAAAACGGGAGTATACTAGCACCTGCCATGGATATGTTTGAGTTTGCTGTTGTATATATGTTAAAGAAACTGGAGATGCATCTAGTTCATACCGTTTTGTTGTGTTGCCATAATGCATTCAGGGTAATCTTCTTCTTATGCTCCATTCATGCACGGTACTATCATCTTCAATCTCTATGGTTGGTACATGAGCGATTTTTGGCCAATCGTGTCCACTATTTTCTTGACAATTCTTTGTTAGAAGCGGGCATTCTTTGATGTATAGTTCTTCCAGTGATTGTGGCAGTCCCAGTTCTGGCAAGCATGATATAAGAGGACACTGCAAAATGGTCATAACAGTTAAACATGATGCTTCTTCTATACCAGGAGGCAGGCATCTCAGATTACTGCAATGGAATATCTCCAATTTTTGCAGAGTGGCTGGGAGCTTTACTGGAAAAGATTGAAGAGTATCACAACTAGTAATGGAAAGATTTGTCAATGAGATATCATTAATCTCTCGAAGAAGAGGGTAGATTAAATTGGAGCATGAGCGGATGCGCAGATCTTCGAGCATGGAGGGCAGCAACCTATGCTCTTGGGATGATGCCAGCTTTGGACAATCATAAATATGGATACTCTTAAGAGAAGTTAGGCCTCTAAATCCTTCAATTGGCAAGTCAGTTAATTCTGGACAGTCCGTGATGGTTACTTGCTGCAGAGCGAACAATTTCTGACAGAGCAGTCCCTGCTCTAAGGACACAAGGTTTGGACTTTGGTGAATCTGCAGGCATGCCAATGGTGGTGTGAATTGAGGACTTGGAGTATGTATTTCTGGTAGAATAGGGAGGCCTGTTTCAGAAATTTTGAGTTTCACTAATGCCGAAGGGAGGAATGGGAATTCTGTTAATTGCGGGCAGTCTATCAATACAAGTTCTGTGAGGGACGGAAGTAACTGAGGATCTTGTAAAGATGGCCACCTTTTGAGACTAGGCATTTCTGCAAATGAAAGTTCTTTCAGTGACGGAAACCCCTTAATCGCACCGGTTCCTGAAAACTCTTTGTTGATTTCAATAATGGCATGAAAACCCCCAATATCCAAAAGCTTCAGCAGTGGCAGCACCCCAAGCGCTGGTAGAATTGAGCAGTTTGGACAGTCAGACAGGTGAATGGTTTGCAAGTGATCAAGAGTACTTAACCAATTTGGAAAGTAGAATCCCATGAATGCTTTGACTGACAGCTCGCTGAGTTCATGATGCGGTCGCAGGAGTCCAAGTATCTCAGTGTCGTGATCTGCTTCTTCTGAAGTCAAGCACCTGTCATCAGACCACACAAGATCTAGAGTGTTAATGCATTCCTTCTCGCTCAATAAAGCTTCATTTGCCTCCCCAACACTTGCCACATTCTCAAGATTTTTTATGGAGATGTGTCCTGTGATCCTTTTCATTGCCTTCAATTCACTGATTCTGTATCCTTTGTCCTTCTGCACAACAAATTCCTCCAACTGTTGAAGGTTAGTCAAGTTCCCTATTCCAGCTATGCTAGTGATCAGCTCTGTTCTTGCTTCTAGACATCGGAGATTTACAAGATTGGTTAAGCTCTTTGGGAGGTAATCCAAAACATGGCAGTTTTGTAACTTCAGTGTTTGCAAGCTGAAGAGTCTACCAATTGATGTAGGCAGCGATGTTATTCCCGTGCCTGATAGATTCAAATACCGGAGCATTTTTAAGTTCCCAATAGTATCTGGCAGCATTGTAATGTCTCGTCGGTTCAATTCCAGCACATGGAGGTACCTCAACTCGAGGAACAGATTCGAGGGGATAATGTTGGTTCCTGATTTGTATCCATTTAGTATTAGAAGTGTGCGTGCTCTCTTATATCCATGGAAAATGTCAAAAGTAGTCCAACCTCTGTTGTCACAGGAGAATGATAGGTGCCTGGCTCTTTTTTCACTGTTGCTGCTGGGTGGAGGGTCATCCAGCCTAAGGCATTCATCTGCGCAGACACACTGTGCAAGGTCATGTATGGCGTCATGCATCACATATCCCTTCTTCTGATGTTGGAAGAAGGATCTGCTTAGCAATTCATCAAAATAGCTGCTCCCAATTTCTTCCAACGTTCTCCTTCCTTGAGGCTGAATGAACCCAAGGGCCATCCAGATTTGGACCAACTTTCTTTTCTCAAACACATAATCTTTGTGAAATACTGAACAAAATGCAAAACATCGCTTCAGTATTGCTGGCAGATGACTGTAACTCAATCTCAGAGCAGGCAATATATTGTTTTTATCTGATGGTAGTTCCCATATCTCACTCTTTAATATGCTTTTCCAATCATCCTCTGTATCCCTGGCACATAGTAAGCTACCTATTGCTTTAGCGGCCAGCGGAAGACCTTTCAGCTTCTTCACAATTTCCTTGCCTATCATTTCCAGATTTGGGTATGCACTGGAGTCACCATCTACAAATGCATGGTTCTTGAACAACTTCCAGCAATCATTGTCTGATAATTGCTTCAGACGATAAGGATTCAGACCGCCCATTAATTTCCCTACATTTTCATTTTGGGTGGTAACTATAATTTTGCTTCCCTTTTTTCCTTTAACAAGAGCACGCCGATATCTATCCCATTTTTCGGAATCTTCATTCCATACGTCATCTAGGACTAGAAGAAATGTTTTACCTTGCAGCTTTTTTGAGAGGTCTTCTTGAAGCAGGTTCATGTTTGTCGTGGCCGATGAGAACCCACTGGCAACTGATTCGATGGTTTCCTTGGTAAGCTTCATCTCATCAAAATTTTCGGAAACACAGAGCCATACCCTCAACTGG
Organism: Zoysia matrella; assembly: GCA_001602295.1. Taxonomy (NCBI): domain Eukaryota; kingdom Viridiplantae; phylum Streptophyta; class Magnoliopsida; order Poales; family Poaceae; genus Zoysia; species Zoysia matrella. The sequence continues at coordinate 165,548 of BCLG01000293.1, forward strand.
AAATAAGCCTTTACTCTTGCATCGTTGTAGACAAGTTGTGTTAGAGTCGTCTTCCCTAGACCCCCCATACCCACTATGGGAAGAATAGAAAGATTGGCATGGTTTGGGTTATTAGGGGTCAGCAACATCTCCACAATAATCTCCTTATCTTCTTCTCTTCCGAGCACACTTGAGTCATCGATCAGTGAGCTTGTCTGGGGTCTTCCTTTTATCTCCTGCCTCTCAGTCCCACTGATCATGTTTGGACCAATAATTTGTCTTTCTTTGAGAAGCCTATCAAGCTTCTCCTCAATTTTCCTTATTTGCTGCAGTATCTTCTTGTTATGTAAACAATTGTTCAACCCAAAGCAATTAAAACAGCTTCTAACCTTTTTCAGATGCTCATGGTTGGTTGGGCCTTCTAGTTTGGGTTGGAGAGCCTTAGCTGCGTACTCTTCCAGCAAGTCATCCATCTGATATGCAACGTCCCTGAGTTTGGCAAGCCAGCTGCGGGCAGCTTTATCAGTCAGTTGCCGCTCCTCTGCATCTTCAACATGAGCTTGAATTGTTGACAGGGTGCTGGATATCTTCTGCAGCTCTTCGGTAACGTCGGGGGGGAGTTTCAGCTCACCAATAGCAGCAGCAATCACTTTCTCAAAAAGTATTTGCATGAAGGCAGATAACACAGCTTCTCCGATCGGCATGGTGTTTTCCTCTTTGGTGGTCTACTGTCTCCGAGAGATGCAAATGAGGAAGCAGCTGAGGAGGCTTGGAGACCCTTATTTATCTTCCATTGACCCTGAAGTCGTCGCAACCTGTCAATTTTCTGGGCTTTTTTCATCAGAAGAAATAAATCCAGTCCCCAACTCTCCCGCCAAATATTGATGTAGCTTGGCCGGATTGACAGCTATTTGATTGATGACGTCTGTTAGTCTTGCGCTAAATCAGATCACTGCGTCTTGGCACCGTTTATTTCATGCAAATAATCCATGCTGTATATTTATTTCTGTAAATTGCATAATTTAGCTGGGTTGTTTGATGTAGTTCAATTTGGATATAGTTTATTGATCATGACAGCTAACTTAATGCTTTGTATGCAGCTAAACACTAAGGGGATCAAGAAGTCAACTCCACACTGCCGTGTTAGCTTCGCTCCCTTCAAGTAACTCAAGCAAAGAAACAATCTTGGCAACTTCCGGGAAAGAGGTATCAGAGGATGCCGTCTCTAGTCAACAATGTCTGGTTGGTGTCGAGTGGGAAACCTGGAAAGAATGGCAGAAAATGTGCTCTGCACCTAACAATCGTTGAACGGATCTTCAAAGAATGAATCCATACATGTTACATCTGTTCCCTCCCTCCATTCATAAATTATTGTTAACATTATTTTTTGCGATTCATAGTATTTAAAAAATTAGTAGTTCTAATATTCCCTCCATAAATTTAATTCAACATTGAAAATATTAATTATAAATATTTTTAATTGTAAAGTTTAGAAATATGAAAATCATATGATTAAACTTGTTTTTAAAAAGTACTTTTTATAAAAATATACATGTTACTTTTTATTAAATAATTTTTATAGAAAATAAAAGTTAAATTATGTTTTGGAGACTGTGTTGTCCAAAACGAATAATAAGTATGGAGGGAGTATATGATAAAACAAATTATTAAAAAAATATTATATTATCACAGTTTTTTAAATTAGATGAATAGTTTAAAATTGTGTTACGTGTCAACGGTGGCAACGATTTTAAAATCATAAAGCATTTTTTAACATACTCTCTTTGGTTATTAAAAAACATCTTATTAAAAATATTTGTTCAAATGTGTAAAATTTTGTTATTATTTGATTTATTATTAGTGAAATTTAAATTACAATTAATAATTTTACACATTGAAATAAATTATTTAAATAAACTGAATAGTCAAAGTTGATGTTAAATGTTAATGGTATTAATAATTTAAAATCGAAAGGAGTAATAATCATACAAATCCTGCAACAATAGCGGGCAAAAGGCCAACAAGCCAACAATACAGGCGAAGCGTCCACACGCGGCCCACCTGCTTCGGGCCTTCGGCCCAGCATATACGTAAGCGCCACCCTTTTTCTCACGAGAAACATAGGAGTAATAAAGAAAAGAAAAATAAATAAGGCGATAGAAGCCGTGCTCTTGCGGGCCCGGCTGCGCTATTAAGACCCAATCGCATCAAACTTCGAAATTTCTTATCCCCCCTCATCTCTCCATCTCCACGCCTCCGCCCTCGCTCGCGAGAGACGAGGAAGCCCAGCACGAGCATGGCCGGAGCAGCCGCCGCCGTGGCGTCCGGGATCTCGGCCCGGCCGGCCGCGCCGAGGAGGGTGCTAACCGTGCGCCGGGCTCGGTCCGTGGTGCGGGCCTCGGTCTCCGTCGAGAGGGGCGAGAAGGCGTACACCGTGCAGAAGTCCGAGGAGATCTTCAACGCCGCCAAGGTGCCGTCCCCCCTACTTGCTTCGCGTTACTGCCTCCTAGTTCCGTGCGTCAGAGCTCCCTTGCGGTTGGGTCAGTCTTGTGGCTTTTTCGGGTGTGAATTCTGAAAGAACAGACGTGTGCTTGCAGCGAGCTGCAGAATTGTTTGTCTTGCGCAAATCGTGGCCGATTGCGTGCTTCATTTTTTCTTCTGCCGATAGAATGCGTTGTTGGGAAGACAATTAGAGGTGGATTGCCAAAAGGTGGGGTTGGAACTAGGAAACTGGAAACTTTGGATGGTCTGACTGAATCGAGTTGACAATGCGAGCGTTTGATACATTATTGAACCAAATTGCCACCTAAATTTTGGAATGTCAGCTATAACCAACTGTATACGGAGATAGAAATGACTAGTCGCAGCACAAATTACATTCAAGTGTCAAACGGTCAAAAAATAACATATTTTTATGCAGTTGATCGTTCCTGTGTGTCATGATTCAGATCTTGGATCTGGAATAGATGTGAATGCAACCCTGATTGAATATTCAGTTATCATGAGCCGCCCAGTCCTGTATTAGGATCTTTCACCATTTGAGATATTAGGTGGTTATTGTTAATTTGTTTCCTCGGCTCTGGCTGTTTTATTTATTGTTTTTGCTTTGCTGTTTCTTAGGAGTTGATGCCTGGGGGTGTTAATTCACCAGTCCGTGCATTCAAATCTGTTGGTGGGCAGCCAATAGTTTTTGATTCTGTAAAGGGCTCTCGTATGTGGGATGTGGATGGAAATGAATATATTGATTATGTCGGTTCCTGGGGTCCTGCGATCATCGGCCATTCGGATGATAAGGTATGGCATTGTTTTTAGCTGTCCTGGTATATGAAAGTTATTAGCTTGAATATTTCAACAGAACTTCTTTTGTTAGTTGGTCTGCCGATGGTTTCAGCTTCTATGCAACACTGGATAATTTGATGATAGAAAGGCTTACTTTCACACTTCTGTTTTTATGATATGTAATACAATTAATTATTTAACTTTCTGATAACCATCATACTTTAGAGAAAGGGACTACATGTAAGAAGTACATCCTAGATAGCTGGTCAAAATATGTAAACTGGTGGAATCTATGATTATTGGACCATTCTCATTCAAATATGTTTCAGTTCAAATGTGTGAAAAGTGCTTTTTTATAGGATATTGAAGCTTTATGAAAAGAAAAAAAGAACGGCCACATTCTTCATCCAGAAACATTTGAATATAAAACTGGCATGAGGATTGAGAATGTTGAATCAAAATTGTCTTATCAAACTTTTGGTGTCTAACTCAGGTGAATGCTGCACTGATTGAAACTCTGAAGAAAGGAACTAGCTTTGGCGCTCCCTGTTACCTGGAGAATGTGTTGGCTGAGATGGTCATCACTGCTGTACCAAGTGTTGAAATGGTCCGCTTTGTGAATTCAGGTACAGAAGCCTGCATGGGAGCTCTCCGGCTTGTGCGTGCATTCACTGGGCGGGAAAAGATTCTCAAGTTTGAAGGCTGTTACCATGGCCATGCGGATTCCTTCCTTGTCAAGGCTGGAAGTGGTGTTGCCACCCTTGGCCTCCCAGACTCCCCTGGAGTCCCCAAGGGAGCCACCTGTGAGACTCTAACAGCACCATACAATGACATTGAGGCAGTTAAGAAACTTTTTGAGGACAACAAAGGAGAGATTGCTGCAGTCTTCCTTGAACCAGTTGTTGGCAATGCAGGTTTTATTCCTCCACAACCTGGTTTCCTCAATGCTCTACGTGATTTGACCAAACAAGATGGTGCCCTCCTGGTCTTTGATGAAGTGATGACTGGATTCCGTCTGGCATATGGTGGGGCTCAAGAGTACTTTGGGGTCACCCCTGATGTGACAACCATGGGGAAGGTCATCGGTGGTGGCCTTCCAGTTGGTGCATATGGTGGGAGGAGGGACATCATGGAGATGGTTGCCCCAGCAGGACCGATGTACCAGGCAGGAACCCTTAGTGGAAACCCTCTCGCTATGACTGCTGGAATCCACACACTCAAGCGTTTGATGGAGCCTGGCACCTATGAGTACTTGGACAAGATAACCGGTGATCTCATTCGTGGGATACTGGATGCAGGTGCTAAATCAGGCCACGAGATGTGCGGTGGGCACATCAGAGGCATGTTTGGTTTCTTCTTCACAGGTGGCCCGGTCCACAACTTTGGGGACGCCAAGAAGAGTGATACTGAGAAGTTTGGGCGGTTCTACCAGGGTATGCTGGAAGAGGGTGTGTACCTGGCGCCCTCCCAGTTCGAGGCGGGTTTCACCAGCCTGGCGCACACCTCTCAGGATATCGAGAAAACGGTCGAAGCTGTGGAGAAAGTTCTTAAACGGATATAGAGTTCAGCAGCTACGAGCTTTATTGAAGAGCATACGCTATTTCCTTGTGTTGTACTCTTTGTTCTATGCCACTGAAGTTTTGTATTGTGCAGTAGCAGCAGGACAGTCTCTAGCTCCTTTCTGAATTAGTGTTTCATGATTTTCAGTGTTAATAAAACTTCGGTGACGATTACCGGTAGCCATACTGGTGTCCTAAAATTTTATTTCTGGTGTTTGATACACACGACATTTCATTTCTAGTGTTCTAAAATATGGGTCATGAGAATTACGGGCGCTCGACTTTAGCGATTATGCAGTCGATGCCAGAATATGCTAAAATTAAACAGATGGTTTAAGCGCGGCAAGATTAAGAAAAAAAATATTGCATATTTTTAGTGATTAATTGCACATTGTGTCCTAAAAACTAATTTAAAATGTTATTAACTATTTAAAAATAATTATTTGCACAGTTATAATACTAACTTAAATTTAATCATTTTGATTATGAGTTTAATTTATATGCATTCTTTTTTTTTTTTGCCCTTTCGCTGTAAAGTGTAAACATGGTTGAGCTTGGTTTATCGCAAGGACGACATCAAAAAGATTTTACTATCTTTATTGTATTCTTATTTTTTTAAATAAATATATCGAACAAACTTAATTCTGAATTTACTAAGGTCCTGGCAAAGTAATCTTTTCCCTTTCATATAAGATATCACGGGTAAATAGGAGTGTTGACACCAAAAAATGATTTCACCAGAGTGTTCGGTATAATGCCGGAGTCTTCGGTATAATGCCGGAATCTTTGGTAAGCCCTCTCGGATTTCGACATTTCGCCTCTCGGAGTGTCCGGCACAGCGCCGATATATCCAGTAGGCCCTTTCGGGTTTCCCAGATTTACACGACGGAATCTTTGGCGTCATACCGAAGACTCGGTCACCGAAGTGTTCAGCACTTTACCGAAGACTCTGGTAGTGTCGATTTAGAAAAGTTTTTAGCAGATCAATTTCAAATTCTTTCCTAACTTGAGAGATCCGTTACCCTACGGGATAAGACCATCCCACCTCTATAAAACAGAGGCTCGTGACCGGTTGAGGGTCATCTCAATCGATCAAACCATTTGCCTTTACATTTTGCACTTCTCTAACCCTAATCCCATCACTCGATCTCCATTTGCTGTTCTTTCTTCGTCTTTGTAACGTTTGAGGATGATCCGACTGGTCTGATCGAGCTTGGATCAACTCTAAGACGATCCTCCTCCGATGGATCCATCTCGAGGCAGGATTTTTTAGGTGCTGCCCAAACCTGACGTTGAAGAAACACCGACGTTTCTGCACACGGATGTGCGAACAGTGTGTTGGCTTGGACCCGATTCAGCGTCAACACACTTTTTGACGACTTCGCTGGGGACGAGTGATTCCAGTTACACAAACCGAATCGTCATTTCCACTATGGCCTCCGAGATCTCCACGATAAACATCGTCATGCTATCCTTAGAGGAGTTGCTCGAGGACGTGCGCAAAGCGTTCTTGGAACGTTGAAGGGCCTCTGAAGAGGCGCGCAAGGCACGCGAGGAGTGGGAGCTGCAGGAATACTTGGCATGTTTCGAGAAAGACCGCCAAAGCGTGACCATGGGTGTTGCCAATGTAAGGACATCTTCGCGCTCTCCTGTTATTTTTGAAGGCCTTTCATATTACTTTGTCGACATGAAAAAAGTTTTAACAAATGATATGCAATACATGATCCAAGAAAACTTGTCTAAAGCTAAAAATATTAGTATTGCATCATCGTCTCATGTTGCACATGTAGTTAGTACATCGGCGCCTACTACCTCTAATGTAGAACAACCTACGTATGGCATGCCATTGAACTCGTTTAGTGAACAAACTAGTTTTTCATCACCCGTGCAAACCAACACTTTAGTAGTGTCTCCCACTAGCGTAGAGCCAATTACTTAATATCTCCAATCCGGCCACGAACCGATTGAGTGAATTGGCTAACTTTGTTCCTCCTTACCGTACCGTTGCATATAGCACACCGCCCATTCCACCAAGCGATACGGAAATCTCTCATGGCTTTATCCTTAATGAAATATTTAACGCCATAAAAACAAGCGCACACCCTTCACCATCAAGTACGTTTACTAGGTCACCTATTACCAAACATAGAGGAGTGTATGGTGCGCATTAAGAAGGACTTAAATAAATAATTTCGTGAGACACTAGGAGTGGACCTTAAGAGGAGGGACCGAATTTATCAAAAACCATACCTCGCGTATTTTGATTCGGTCTCTTATCCCGTAGGATGACGTGTTTATGACTTTGTCAAATTCAATGGCGAAGATAGCAAAATCACTTGGGAGCACATTAGTCAATATGTAGCATAATTAGGAGAAGCGAGTTTTAGTGAGCCTTTAAAAGTACGTTTGTTTTCATTATCACTAACCGAAACCGCTTTGTCTTAGTTTTCATCATTATTTCCGGCCTCTATTTACACATGGGAGTCATTAGAGCTAAGTTCCATGATCATTTTTACTCTAGAGATAATGAATTAAAGTTGTCATATTTAACATCGGTTCGGCAAAGAAAAGAGGAGCCCGCCGATGACTATCTTCGACGGTTTAGAGATGTTAAGAACTGATGCTTTAATTTAACAATTTTTAAAAAATATTTAGTCGACCTAGCTTATAATGGTTTACGGTCGCATCTTAGAGAGAAGTTAGAGGGGTACGATTTTCTTACACTCACTCACCTCCAACAAAGAGCTTTGGCTCAAGAGAGCTGAAGTAAAGAAATAAAATATAATTATAAGACCCGTCATAACATGCACGTTGTAGAATATGATTCAGATAGCTTCGATAATGATTCTACTGATATTTTGGCTGCCGAGTTCATTTGACCATTTAAAGCCAAATCATTTGCTTGTGATTCACTCAAACTGATTCATAAGAATCGAAAAGACGATGTAAAATGCACATTTGATGTAGCTAAGTGTGATAGAATATTTGATGAGCTACATAAAGGTAGATACATTAAAATCGCATATACTTTACCTTCGGCGAATGAGATTAAGCGTAGGCATATTGTAAATGGCATAACTTTTATTCTCATGCTACTAATGATTGTAATATTTTCTGTCGACAAGTCTAATCGAACTTTAATGAGAGACGATTAAGTCTTAAAAAATGCAGATCGACAAGCACCTCTTCCCTATCAACACCCTAAGAGCTCAATCCTAAGGTGTTGATTCGGCTTCATCAAGCCGATATCACTAAGGAAAAGAACGTGATCATCGGAGAGGAGATGCATATTTCTCCCTGTGAGAAAAAGACTTCAAGGAAGGTAATGCTCGAGAAGTCCTCTGATGGTCAAGAGTCTCTTAAGGTCACCATCCTAGGCCCTAGACTCGAGGGGCTAAGTTCCACGGCCTAAGATGATAAAGTCAAAGAAACCAGAGGTGAGTAAGTGAAAGATAAACTAAGGTAAAGCCATGGATCGGATGATGGGGTCCCAAAGCGTCTTCGACTGTCTCATGGATAAATACAAGAATCAAAAAACCAATTTAAATAATCAGTCTATGAAGCAGCCAAAGTCGCCACCTAGGAGAGGCAGCCCACTTAAGAAGTAGATGACACCAATCATGAATGTGCATGGCCCCCTCCTCTTTTTCCTTTACATAGCTTCAGAGTGCCGCTACCATGGTTCCATCCTATGCCTTGTCCGTCGTTTCCGATGTGGCATCTATACATGGGACCATGGATGCACGCGTCACTGATGTCCATGCCACCGATGCCTGTTCCACCAATGCTATACCCGTCGTTTTATACGGGGTGGAACGGGTCGAGAGGAAATGCCTTCACAAGGCTCTCCAACCCTAACCCGGATCGGATGAATTCTCGATCGATGAAGGCTCAAGGAGGAAGTTTTACCACCGCGTCTAAGCAAGAATGGCGCTCAAAGCAAAGTAATGAACCTGCTCCCTCCACTATTTTCATTAAAAGAGTGCATTCGGAGGTGTTGTGAAAATCGACATAACTGATGTCAAAATCGAGGGAGTTTTCATGGGACCGATCACTTTGAATGATCCAGTCAAAAAAGCTTCCTATGATCATAAAGCTAGCAGCAGCAAGAGCTCCTCTAAGTACACGTAACCGAGGTGGTGTCCGCTTGGCTTGACCCACACTCAAAAGAGGAAGCTCCAAAGGTTACGCCTCTAGAAGATGCGAGAAGAGGAGGCGGCGAAAAGAAGGGACGAGGTCTTCAATGATATCAAGCCGTTGGTCTCACAAGGTAAGCAGTGAAGGGTTAAGAAGCCCGAGGCCCCTACTCCATCGGTGACGGAGGAAGCGAAGGCTACTCCAAAGCCACTTAGTTTGGCCGACACCGTCTTGGGAGAAGACTCCACAACGCTCTCACTCATAGAAAATGTCGACATGTTCGAGTTCGATGACGACGACCTCTTGGACTACGAGCCTACACTGCCTCGGTAAGTTATAGACATTAACACCATTTACTTATCCCTTTTCAATTATTCGCTTATAGAGGAAGAAGAAGTCATGGCACAATTCGACTTTGGGCTGAAAAGTACTATCTTTGAAAAGCCCGAAGAATCGAAGAACCATTTGAAACCCCTCTATATGAGAGGTCATATTATTGGTTCTCTGATTTCTCGCATGCTTATAGATGACGGTGCTATTGTTAATCTAATACTGTATTCTTTGTTTAAAAAGGTAGGTAAGGTCAATGACGAGCTCATCCAGACCAATATGACTTTGAACGGTGTAGGAAGAGGAGACTCTATCGAGGGTAAAGGGATCGTTTCTATAGAACTCACCGTTGGAAACGACCATGGCTACCGCTTTTTTTGTTGACGATGTGCGCGTTAGTTATAGCTTGATCTTAGGGTGTGATTGGATTCATGCTAATAGATGTGTTCCTTCTACCTTACCCAATTCTTGATACAATGGATTGTTGATGATGTAGAGGTGGTTCATGCGGATGCATTGGCTTGTGTTGCTATGGCCGAATCATATTTTTTGCCGCACGACGTCGTCAAGTGCTTGACCGGTTTAGACTTAATAGATTATGATTTTTTTAGTGTGACTAGAGATGGTTTTGTGCTGGTCAATGTAAAGTCAATGGAGAATCGGCTCAACCGTATAATATGATTTAATGAATTCTAATCTTAATTGGTTGCAAAAGATACTGGAACACTATAGGTCTAATGCGAACGATATGTGCGAAGCTATCTAGAAAATAGAAGATATGGACAAGTTATAACAAGGATTCACATCGGCCGATCCTTTTGAAGAGGTAAACCTTGGCAGCGATGATAATCCGAGACCAACTTCTATAAATAAAAATCTGAAAGCCGATTATAAGTTGAAGCTAATCAGTTTACTAACAGAATATATGGACTGTTTTACATGGTCTTATAATAAAATGCTTGGGTTGAGCCGTGAGTTAGTTGAACATCGGCATCCGATAAAATCTAGTTTTAGACCTTTTAAGCAACTAATGAGGAGGTTTAACCCAAATATGCATGATCGGATTAAAGAAAAAATTAACCGATTACTTGATGCAAAATTCATAAGACCTTGCACGTATGTGGAGTGGATATCCAACATCGTGCCGGTGGAAAAGAAGAACGCTGGTAATATTAGAGTTTGCATTGATTTTAAAAATTTAAATAAAGCCACTCCTGAAGATAAATATCCTTTCATAAATTTAAATAGAGCCACTTCTAAAGATGAATATTCTATGGTCATAGCCAATATATTGATTAATGACGCTTCTGGCCATAGAGTTATTAGCTTTCTTGATGCTAATGCAGGATACAACTAAATCTTTATGGTCGAAGAGGATATGTCTAAAAATGTTTTTAGATGTCTCAGTTTTGTATGATTGTTTGAGTGGGTTGTTACGACTTTTGGATTAAAGAATGCGGGTGCCACATATCAAAGAGCCATAAACTTTATCTTTTATGATTTATTTGGTGTTATCAAATCGAACGCTTTAGACTCTCACTTGACCGATTTGCAACTTGCCTTGACCGAATGCGTCGTTTCAGTTTGAAAATGAATCCGCTCAAGTGTGTTTTTGGTGTATCGGTCGAGAAGTTTTTAGACTTCATAATTCATGAAAAAAGCATAGAGGTAGATCTTAAGAAGATAAAGACAATTAGGAACGTGCAAGCGCCTACTTGTAAGAGAGAGTTACAAAGCTTCTTAGAAAAGGTGAATTACTTAAGGGGATTCATTTCTAACTTGTCGAAAAAGATTAATGCATTTACTCATATTCTTCGGCTAAAGAATGAAGCCGAATTTACTTGAGGGGTAAAATAGCAAGAAGTTTTTGAGAAGATCAAAGAATAGTTGTTTTCGCCACCGATGCTTAGGGCGCCTAAGGGAGGAGTCTCTTTCCGTCTTTACATGGCAGCGGAAGATGATGCAGTTGGTGCTATTTTGACACAAGAAGTTGAAGGAATTGAGTATGTGATAACATATGTGAGCCGACGACTGATTGATGCGGAAACAAGGTAAACTCTCATCGAGAAACTATGTTTTTCTTTTATCATGCTTGCACCAAGTTGAGACACTATTTGTTATCTAATACTTATGTAATTGTTTGTCAAACCGATGTTATTAAACATATGATGTACAGGCCGATTTCTAGTGGTAGGCTTGGTAAATGGGCTCATGCATTGATTGAGTATGATTTAGCTTATGAATCGTTGAAATCCATGAAAGGTCAAATTGTTGCTAATTTTATTGTTGAATATCGAATTGATTTAGAACATCATCTAGATGTTGCTTATATTACTTTTGCCCCTTGAAAATTATATTTTGATGGATCGGTTTGTAAAGAGGGTCAAGCTGTTGGTGTGGTTTTAGTATCTTCTCATGATGCACACTTTGAATTCTCAAACCGTTAGAGTATGATTACACCAATAACCAAGCCGAATCTGAAGCATTGTTGTTCGGTTTAGAGATGTTGAAGTCTATGGAGGTTAAGCATGTAGAGACTTTCGGTGATTTATTGTTAGTGGTGTAACAAATTTCTAAAAAATTTTAATGATTAGACGGATCATTAAATACCACCTTAGATAAGTGCCTAGATATCATTAGAAGAATGGATGAATTCATCATACATCATGTGCCTAGGCTAGAAAACAGTGAAGCCAATGAGTTGGCTCAACAAGTATCAGGTTACAATGTTAGTAAAGGTAGATTTTCAGTCAATAAAAAATCGCCGCTTGAGGTGTTAGCTGTGATAGTGTCGAATCGTTTGATTGGAGATCACCCATAATTTCATATATTCGTAGTCCAACCCAAAGTGTGGATAGAAAGGTTCGGCACGTAGCTTTCAAATATACTTAAATTGATAGTGACTTATGTTGCCGAACGGGAGATGATTTACTGTTGAAATGTTTGTATGAGAATGAAGCTAAAGTGGCTATTGGGGAAGTTTATGAGGGCCTTTGTGATACGCATCAACCGGCTCCAAAAATAAAATATTTGCTAAGGGGAGCTGGGTTCTATTGCCTAATCATGATTACCGATTGTTATCGTTACTACAAAGGGTGCGAAGAGTGTCAAAAGTTTGACAATATTCAATTAGCACCCGCTGCCATGATGAGCTTCATTATAATACCGTGGCCATTACGAAGATGGGGATTGGACTTCATAGGGTAAATACATTCTCCGTTTTCAAAGGGACACTGCTTTATGTTAGTAGCATCAGATTACTTTACTAAATAGACCAAAGCGGTGGCTCTAAAGAACATGGTGCATAAAGAAGTAATTGAGTTTTTTACCGAGCATATTATTCATAAATTCGGCATATCGCAAACTTTGACTGTCAACCAAGGTACTTCCTTTACGTTTGGTCATGTCAAAGAATTTGTCGAATCATACGAAATTAAGATACTCAATTCATTTCTGTATTATGCTCAGACCAATTGTCAGGCCGAGTCTAGTAACAAAACGATGATTAAACTCATTAAAAAAAAATAGAAGATCATCTAAAGAGGTAGCATAAAGTCTTATCAGAAGCTTTATGGGCTCATCGAATATCTAAGTATGGAGCAACTAAGGTAACACCTTATGAACTTGTGTATGGACAATAAGCCGTTTTATCCGTCGAGGTAAATCTAGGAGCTCTAAGATTAGCTAAACAAAATGATTTATTCACTGATGAGTATAGAAGTTTAATGGTAGACAATATCGATGAAGTCATCGATAAACGTTTAAATGCTTTGAAAGAAATTGAAAGAGACAAAGCTAGAGTTGCTAGAGCCTACAATAAAAAGGTAAAACTCAAAATTTTTCAGACGGACAAATTGGTTTGAAAAACTATTCTGCCCGTAGGCTCAAGAAGCAACAAATTCTGAAAATGGTCTCCTAGTTGAGAAAGGCCATACCGAATACTAAAAGTCATCGCCGAAAACGCATACATAGTACAAAATATGAGTGGAGAGTCATTGTCTAAGGCCTTTAATGACCGATACTTAAAATTTATCACCTAAGTGTATGACAAGAAGCTTAAAAGAAGAATGATCGATATAAAGGATATCATCGCAAAGAATAGTGCAATAACCGATGAGTTCAAAAAATCATCGCCCGTAAGTGTTTTTGGGTACTTAAAATGCTTTATGGTGTAGAGACTTCACAAAAAGCAAGGGGCATATGTTAATACCCAAAAAATAGCTCCACCGGAGTGTCCGGTACAATGTCGGAGCCTCTGGTAAATCTTTTTGGGTTTAGGCACTTCTCCCACTAGAGTGTTCGACACTATGTCAAACTATCCAGTAAGCCCTCTTGAGTTCGGAGTTTCGGCCCGTCGAAGTGTTCGGCATATTATTAGAGTGTTCGGCATATTACCGGATTGTCCGGTAAGCTCTCTTAAGTTTAGTGTTTTATACACTGCAGTGTCTGCCACAGCGTCGTGTGTCCGGCAGGCCCTCTCGAGTTCCTTGAATTTACATGACAGATCCTCCGACATCATATCAGAGACTTCGATAGTGTCGATTTAAAAAAGTTTTTAGCATATCAATTTTAAATTCTTTCTTAACTTGAAGGATTTGTTGCTCTGCGGATAAAAACATCCCACCTCTATAAAACAGAGCTCTATGGCCGGTTGAGAGTCATCTTAATCCATCAAACTTTTTTTTTACATTTTGCACTTTTTTGACCTAATCTCCTCACTCGACTTTCGGTTTGTTGTTTTTTTTCGACTCGGTGATATTTGAAGACGATCCGACTGATCTGACCAAGCTCGGACCAATTTTATGACGATTCTTTTCTGATAAGATCTCTCGAGGCAAAAATTTTCAGGTGCTGCCTAAACTCAACGTCTCAAGTGGTGTGTTGACACAGACCTCATTCGGCGTCAGCTTCTATTATTTCTCTGTTCGGAAAAGAAGAAAAAAACGAAGGCGAAGATAGCCAAAGCCAAACTTAAGTTTTTTCTGTTCCCTTCCCGCCGTTCCCTCCCCGCCTACCCTTTTACGGCAGCCCATTCCTTCCCTGAAAAAAAAAAAGTCCTCCGCGCACCCCATCCGCCACCGGGAATCCCCCGATTCCCTGCACGTTAGTATCCCCGGCGCGAGGCCCGCCGCGTCGCCGTCCCTCTCGCTGCTGACGCCGGCCATGGGCAACTGCTGCCCGGGGTCAGAGAAGCCCGAACCGCAGCCAGCGGCCTCCGGCTACAGCCGCCCCGTGGGCAGCGCTACGGTGCCCCCGCCGGCCTCGGTCTCGCCGTCCGCGGCGCCAACGCCCGTCAAGGCACCGGCCCCCGTCGGCCCGGTCCTCGGCCGGCCGATGGAGGACGTGAAGGGCACCTACAGCATCGGCAAGGAGCTGGGCCGGGGCCAGTTCGGCGTGACGTCGCTGTGCACGCACAAGGCGACGGGGCAGAAGTTCGCGTGCAAGACTATCAGCAAGCGGAAGCTGTCGACCAAAGAGGACATCGAGGACGTGCGCCGCGAGGTGCAGATCATGTACCACCTCTCCGGCCAGCCGGGCGTGGTGGAGCTCAAGGGCGCCAACGAGGACAAGAACTCCGTGCACCTCATCATGGAGCTCTGCGCCGGCGGCGAGCTCTTCGAGAGGATCATCGCCAAGGGGCACTACACCGAGCGCGCCGCCGCGTCGCTGCTCCGCACCATCGTCGAGATCGTGCACACCTGCCACACCATGGGCGTCATCCACCGCGACCTCAAGCCCGAGAACTTCCTCCTCCTCAACAAGGATGAGGACGCGCCGCTCAAGGCCACCGACTTCGGCCTCTCCGTCTTCTACAAAGAAGGTTGAATAATTCTTGTTCAATCTCTAACGACATGTCAATAATTGCTGCCTCGCATCTGCTTCAAGAATCGTGCATGGTAAAAATGCTGCAGGGGAGGTGTTCAGAGACATCGTCGGCAGCGCGTACTACATCGCGCCGGAGGTGTTGAAGCGGAGCTACGGGCCCGAAGCCGACATCTGGAGCATCGGTGTGATTGTCTACATCCTGCTCTGCGGCGTTCCCCCATTCTGGGCAGGCAAGCTCTTCGTCCTGTTCATCTCTCTCCTCTAAAAAGATGGTTCATGATTTTCACTTGCATTGCCTGAACAATGATGGTCATCAAGGTTTTTCGACACAGAATCGGAGCACGGTATCTTCAATTCCATTCTGAGAGGGCAGATCGACTTCACGAGCGATCCATGGCCGCGTATCTCGTCTGGCGGCAAAGACCTTGTCAGGAAGATGCTCAACTCTGACCCCAAGCAGCGGATATCTGCACATGACGTCCTCAGTAAGTCATTGAATTCTAGTGAACATCGCAACTTTTGATCGACATATGAAATACTGGAATGATGTGTTTCCTTTTGACGTTCAGATCATCCATGGATCAAAGAAGACGGCGACGCACCTGACACGCCGCTGGACAACGCTGTCCTCGGCCGGCTCAAGCAATTCAGAGCTATGAACCAGTTCAAGAAAGCAGCGCTAAGGGTGCGTTCAATCAGCATCTGGGACAAAATTGTTTTCGTCATGAACTTTCTTGAACCTTTGCTACATCGATGCAGGTCATTGCCGGATGCCTTTCGGAGGAGGAGATCAAGGGGCTCAAGGAGATGTTCAGGAGCATGGACTCGGACAACAGCGGCACGATCACCGTCGACGAGCTGCGGCGAGGGCTGGCCAAGAAGGGCACCAAACTCAGCGAAGCCGAGGTCCAGCAGCTAATGGAAGCTGTAAGATTCAGTAACCAATCCTCCCGCACCATATATCCGATACAAAACCCAGCCTTGTGCTTAGTTTCCAACCGCTGGCAGGCCGACGCGGACGGGAACGGGACGATCGACTACGACGAGTTCATCACGGCGACGATGCAGTTGAACAGGATGGACAGGGACGAGCACCTCTATACCGCGTTCCAGTACTTCGACAAGGACAACAGTGGGTACATCACCATAGAGGAGCTCGAGCAGGCGCTGAGGGAGAAGGGGCTGCTCGACGGCCGGGACATCAACGAGATCGTAGCGGAAGTCGACGCCGACAACGTGAGTCGTCGGCGCGGCGTTCTGATTCGTTGCTCATCGGCGCATTCTTCCTGTTCTGCTCCAGCTAATTTATTGGCGCTGCTGCATGCAGGACGGGAGGATCAACTACACCGAGTTCGTGGCGATGATGAGGAAAGGGGACCCGGAGGTGGCCAACCCCAAGAAACGGCGCGACGTCGTGCTATAAACGAACCGCAGCGACGTCGTGCTCGAAGCTCTATTGTATGATACTAGAACCGTTGAATATTCGTTACGCGTTGATGTGCTTGTGTACAGTGGCGCACCCAGGATTTGTCAACTGGGCATTCAAACATGCAAGACAACATATAAATTACAATTGCAAAATAGTTATAGGAAATTCCATTTAGTGTCAAATGGTCATACTGTATGCAGTCACAAATAGTTGGAAGAATTTTTCAGAAATGCTAGGTTGAATCTGCAACTTTCTCTTCTCTTTATAAGTTTTTGCATTGCAGACAAGATTTAGCTTGATTCCTTTCTTATATACTTGTGCAAAATATAAATGCAGATATCCTTGAGAAAAGTGAATGCCTTTCAAGACAGGTCCGCCAACGCTAGTGTAGGGGAGCGAGTCTAGATTATTCGGGTTCAAGTTCAAGTCCAACTCAATTCGAACTCGGACTTAGGCTCGTTAACTAAGAAATTGCATAAGCACAGTAAGAAATAATATAAAAAGTTACTCTCTTCGTTCATGTCATTGTTGTATTTTAAATTTAACTTTGATCATTCGTTTTAGTTGAAAAAATTGCTTGAATGTGTAAAATCTTAAGTTGTGATTCAAATAACTCTAATGATAAATTAAATTATATCAAAATATATAAAATTTATCAAATTTTTTTGAATAAAACAAATAGTCAAAGTTGAATTTAAAACTCAATGACGACATCAATTAAAGAACAAATGAAGTATTTAACTCTAAATTGATAACTTATTTATTAAAATGAAAATAACTATTATTCATCTAAACAAGTCTTATCAAAGCTGACCGAGCTCGAGCTAGGCTCATGCGTATTATCTCAGACTTGAGTTCAAAATAAGCTTTTAACGAGCTTTGAGTACGATATTCAGCCTTTGAGAATGAGCGGCCTTAGGGCACTTTTAATGGTGTATTAATAGTAGTTTCTATACTTCTTAATTAGCTTGACAAATCAGCATTTTGTTTATGTGGCAAAAAAAATTAATGATGAAAGAGAGTAAAAGATGAAAAAAATTGTTTTACACTAAGAATTCACCTCTTCACTAAAAAACTAGTACAGAAGATGCATAGGGAGGACTCTACTAATTTCTATGATATAATTCTCTTTTATAAAATACATAAGAGATCATTAAATTTTAATCTATATAGAAACTGCTATAAAAACTATACATTGAAAAATAAAGAAAAATTAATATTCTTAGGAACTATCCATAGAAACTTGCATAAGGAGTACTTACAAAGAGATTGAGATTGCGATGGGCAAACGCTCCGTCCTTTGTGGGCCTTCACAAATCATGAACAAATCGGTCCGGTCCAAACTTGGCACAGCCTATCTTATTTTATACGTGGGCTGGCCTTGCACGGTCAGGCACGGACAATAGGCCATGCTTGAGCTGCGGGGTCGGCCCAAGGGTGGAGCAAGAACAACTTGATTATTTATTAATTGTATTTTAAATATATAATCAAATAAGATAACGTGATCTGGTGGTAGCTTTACTTCCTTAGGTTGAGTTAAATTTCCACTTGTTAACTTTATTTTACTGAATTTATCTAATTAAACTGAAATACTAAATGAGTTGATCCGACATGATTAATTTAAACCGTGCTGTGTGCCGGTGCCCAAGCCTGTGAGCTGGGGTGGTACGGTCGGATTAGGCACGGTTTGTCGGGTTGATCCGAAATTAAATGGACCGTGCCATGTTGAGCAGCCCGTTTGTCCATCCATCCCTTAGACTGAAGTGCTCTTGAGAAATGGGCTCGACGGATCCTTGGCCTAAAACGGAGCCTCCGCTTGCCCGGGCCGTAGCGCGACAACGCGAGAGGGAGGCCGAGGATTCACATGGGCACCAAGGCACGGCCGGCATCTAGCCCTTGTTCGCCCACGGTCCACGCCACCCGCGCGGACAGCGCGTTCCCTTCCCGTCGCGCCGTTGCCCCGTGCCCCGGGGATTCATATCCTATTACAAACTTTGTCATATTTAATTTTCATTGTATAATTAATATTTTATAATTTAAAATTATTTTTATTTAAATTAATATAATAAATATTTTATAAATTATACAGCTATTACTTAACGTTGATTCTATAATAAATAGTGACAAAGTAAAAAAAAAGGCAGAGTATAAAAATCCCGTGCCCGTGGTCGCGTTCGCCGGCTCGGCGGGGTCCGGCCTGCGTTCCAGTCTGGCTATCCGCCCGTGGGACTGGACGAGGCCACCGTGTTACCCATACCGAAATCCACTACAGACTACAGTACGTGGAGGGAGTCGTGACCTCAGCCGTCCCGTCGCGAATAGTAGCATGGGTTCACGTGATCCAGCGTCCAACCATCACCCCACGGAAGCTCCTAGTGACCGGGCGCAAGTTCAACAGAGGCAACAGTTCCTTATTACTGACGCTCCCATCTGACCGGCCCGGGCCATGCCACGCCTTGTGTGGCCTTTGGTCGTAGCGCCAACCGCTACCGATACGACAAGTCACGGGCTCGTCTTCCTCCCTCGCGCAGGTTCCACCGCCTCGATCCACCTCCTACTCAAGCTCCTCCTCGTCAGTGCTTGTCTCGGCTACCAGGCCACCAAGCCTCGCCGTCGTGGCATCATCGTACTTGCCGTCGACTGTGGTCCTGGCAACGCTCGTCGTTTGCGCAACCGCTCACTCACCCACACCGCACCGCCTGTCGTTTCTGTTGATGCTCTCCTCCTCGACCCGGAGACGGACGGAGACAGCGAACGAGGCCACCGTCGCTCTCGTGCCTCGTGGGATAGTCGTAGTTTAGGACGCCGCTCCCGCTTCGTCTCCGACGGCCCGGTGATCCGAGTCTGGCGACGGAAACGGCCAGAGCGATGGAGCGACCACGTCGATTGGCCTCAGCGAATGTTGTTCCCTGCTCGGGACAGAGCGAACGACAAATGGCGCCGGCCGGCCGCCAGCAGCCGTGGTGGCTGGCTTTTTGTTCCGTTCCCGCTCTCTTTCGGCTAAGTTATTGTTGCAGCAAGAACTGATGTGGTGGTGCTCTTGTTTGTTTCGGTCACTCCAACGTCCTCCCTAGTTCTTGTTTCTGTCACTACTACCTGCTGTGCTGGCTCTTCGTCTTTCGTGCGAGGAGCTTGTCGTGTTTGCTTCTAGTGTTGTCTCACGTAGCAGTGGTAGAGGCCGATCGATCGAGTCGAGACTCGAGACTCGAGTGCAGCGGCCGGCCGCGCATGCGTAGGTCCACGCTCAGCCTCCTGGCTTGTTATGTTTGCATCCCAGTGTTGTCGCATGCTAGCAGTAGCAGTAGAGGCTGATCGATCGAGTCGAGACTCGCGAGCAGGGGCCGGCGCGGCGCATGCGTAGGTCCACGCTCAGCTGTGGCTTTCCGCGGAGCTTTTCTAACCGATAACGTCGCCGTCGCGACCGGTCGAATCCGCCACCGGGTCCCGGGAATCCACTGCTCTCCCGAGTCCCGACTCCCGTCGCGCAGGCCTCTCCTCCCTAGCGGCACCCCCGCTCCGATCGCCAGCAGCGCCGGCCGGCCCGCCGGCCCCTACCCAGATCGACTCGACTGCCGCAGCGCATCAAACTCCCCTCTGAACCGAACTCATGTGCTGATGAATACAAGCAGCAACAGGTTTCTCTTCTTTTCGCGCGCGTTGGCCAGGTTCGGTTCAGTTCGTGCTCGATCGATCGATTGGGATTCGGGGTACGTACGCGCTGCTACTTTGCAATGATTCCGCGAGACGTTTTCTCGGGTACGCCGGGAGCGAGCGAGATGGGGGAATGATGGCGCGCGCCCGTTCTTTCCTCCCAGGCCATGATTCCACCCGAGACGGCTTGCGTTGCGCACACTACTATACTTGTGCTAGATCTCGCTGGTCCTTTTCTTTTTCCCTGCAGGCCGGTTTCCTCGCTTTCCAGTCGTCCTGGTCATTTGGATCAAAGTCAACCGCGGCATTTTTCACCGTACCGATTCTACTCGCCTGTAAGGTGTAACGTCAGCTGCACCCAGATTCTTTACAGAAATTACTGTGCTCCTAGTACCGGAGGAAAATAAAACTGGCAGGAGTACTCCTCTAGTCCTCCACTGTATCCCTGAAAGCCAAATTCCCAGGGAAAAAATGGGGCGACCTGTGACCTCTGCCAGAGAGAACTGCTCCTCTGCGCCCCGGCCTCGTCAGTCAGTTCTCCAGTCAGCTCACTCCCCTCATCACTGACAAAAAAAAAAAAAAAACCGAACGCCACTGCCGTGCGCCGACCTTGCCGCCCGCCCCAGGTAGACCCGGTTCACGGCGGCGAACGAGACGGGAAAAAGAATCCCCAAATCCTGAGCGAGTCCTCCCTCGTCTCCTCTCTTCCCTCCCCTTCCCTCCCCGCGTCGCTTTCGCCGGACACCACTCCCACGACGGCACCAGCAGTGGCTTCAGCCCCGCCCGTCTCCTCCTCCGCCCCTTTTTGACCTCGATCGGGAATCCGCATCGCCCCCGCGGCATTCAGTTCCCTCCCTCCCTGCCCCCGCGAGCACGCCGCCTGCTGATTCCCGACGAGGGAGCCCAGCCCTGCCCTGCCCGGCGCGACAGGAGCCGCTGGTAATTCCGTCTCACTGTGCTTTCGCCGCCGTCCCCTGCTGAATTCTGCGCCCTTCCAGTTTTAATTTTAGCGTCTCACTGGCCGCTTTGTCGCTCCCTGTGGGATGGGTCTGTGACTGTGTGGTGGAAATTTTAGCGTGTCGGTCTGGAAGTGGGTTCGCGTTGCAAAGCCCGATGGTGTTCAGTTGGTTCCGTCCGTGCTTGTCCTGTTGCTTGCCAGTATCTTTGGATAGGCAATTTGGGCGTGAATTTGAGTAAAGCTCCGTGGATCGGGTAAAGCCTGTAGAGGAAAAAGGTTCCACAGTGTTTGATGCTGTGGGAAGTTCATTTGATTTTCATGTGGATGTGAAGAACTTGATGTTGGAATCATTGGGTACTTAGAGGCCGGTGTTTGCTTCGGGCTTCTGGTCGCGTTCCGATCCGGTTTAGTTCCGCTGTAACTGTGCGCAGATACCTTTCCTTGTGTTGGTTACAGTCGACTTTTTATCAGTATCCTTTGTTCGAAAGGAATAGCTTGGATTAGACCCACCTTCGGGCGGATGTTGAATTCTGAGTCTCTGACATATTTGGATCGCCAAATTTTCTTCTAGCCTATAGTTAGATCACTAAAAATTTTCTAGCCGTAGTAATCCGTTGGTTCTACAGTGTTTGATGCTATCCGGATGCTTCTTTACAGTTTTTGTATACACCAGCAGCTGATTCCTGGTTGTTCTGGTTTCGGAGTATGATGCTAGAATGTTACTTGCATCCCTTCTTATTGTGTTAGTGTGACCTAGAATTTTTACAGACAACAATCCGCACTGAAAGAAAAAAAAAAGTAACAGCGTTATTTTTCCTTACAGGGTTGACCAGATTTTTTTTCTATAATTTAAGAATTTGAGCTATTGGTGCTTATATGGGTTGTTTTGGCATTTGATTGTAGCATTATAAGACACGTTCTAGTTTTAAGGAAAGGTGATTTGCTGTCAAGCAAGTTTCCAAGCCATACAAGGAACAGTGAGCTTGTATTGAAATGGAGTAGTTCTGAAACTTGTGTGATATTTTTTTCCACATTTAAGCATCTTTTATAGCTTCATATGTTCCATAAGATGTTAGGCACCTGAACATACGCCATCTATTTTAGCACGGGCACAAATATAATATGAAACTTTATGTGTGAGTTGTAATGCTTCTTACCCTCTTTCTTAATATAAAGATATCCTGCGTGTTAAAAAAGGGCATCTGAATGTAGACTTATTTATCCTAGAGTAATATTTATCACTTCTCTTGCCCTTACTTGGTTGTATGACATTTTCTTTTGATTATTGCAGTATTCACATGATGTATCATGCTAAGAGTTTTTCTGTGCCCTTTGCTCCTCAGAGGGCTCAGAATAATGAGCATGTAAGTAATGTTGGAGCAGTCGGTGGTTCCAACATGAGCAACCATTCTAATCCTGTAGGAAGCGGGAAACAACGTCTACGATGGACCTCAGATCTCCACAATCGCTTTGTTGATGCCATAGCCCAGCTTGGTGGACCAGACAGTGGGTATTCTCTGTCAAGTGTTGGTCATAGTTGTTGAACTTGATACATAACTTGATTTCTGTTTGACATCTGATACATCAATCTTTAGAATCGGATTACTCAATGCTTTTCCATAAATTTGGAATGGCTATTATTTATATGATCCTCTATTATGGTGTTAACTGTGTTATTAAATCCAAACTCATTGGAACATGTTGAGCCTTGGAAATTGCAATCCTGTCACTAATTGAAAACAACCTTTTGTATTGGATATGGTGCACGTGTAGTGATAAGATAGCTGGTTATTATGAGGACACTCATTGTTATTTTTGGTTTTGGTGTTGAACAACAGCTTGTACTCTCCATCTAGCACTAACATGTTTGACCATCATTCTTTTAAGGGGCAACACCTAAAGGAGTGCTCACTGTAATGGGTGTACCAGGGATCACAATTTATCACGTAAAGAGCCATTTGCAGGTGGGGATTCTATCTTAAAAGACAGTGGTGTCAGAAAAGATATCATTTCAGCTAATATTTTTATTTTGTCCTTGAATAGAAGTATCGCCTTGCAAAGTATATTCCGGACTCTCCTGCTGAAGGTAAATATCCTTCTATCGTACTTCAGCATCTCTCTTTTGTATTTTGCTTTTTCCCTTCAGTTATCCATGGGACTTTTGGTTTTCAATGTAACAACTGTTGTCTGATTTAGGTTTCAAGGATGAAAAAAAGGATTCAAGTGATTCCCTCTCTAATACCGATTCTGCACCGTAAGTGATTTTAGGTTGTGTTTGTGTTCTGGCCTGTATGGGATTCATATTATGACATGCCTAACAAACTATTTTGGCTTATTTTTCAGAGGATTACAGATAAATGAAGCATTGAAAATGCAAATGGAGGTTCAAAAGCGGCTCCATGAACAGCTTGAGGTATGTGGGGCGTGGGGCGTGTGGTGTGTGCTACTGTAAATTATGTAGGAGTATTTGTTTTCTTAAATTAATTTACCCATTCCAACTCTCATAATTGTTAGGTAGAACCTGGGTTTCCTCATAACAAGCATTATGCACTATTCTTACTTTCACTTGTTTTGTAAAAGTCACAATTGTTGACTTCTCTGTGTTTGCTTTTACTCATTAGTGTGTTTCATTATTGTTGAATTAATCCTTTATTATCTCATTCATATTTCTGTATTTTGGTCTATTGTTTATTGGTAACTTCACAATTTGAGTCTTTCTTTTTTTCGTTCGTGATCAACCAGAGACTTCCTCGCAAGCTCACATTTTGATAAAATTCATCATATTTTTAGGTTCAAAGGCAGTTGCAGCTGAGAATTGAAGCACAAGGGAAATACTTGCAGATGATCATACAGGAGCAGCAGAAGCTTGGTGGATCAGTCAAAGCTTCTGAGGACCAGAAGATTTCGCATTCACCTCCTGGGTTAGATGACTACCCGGACAGCGTCCAGCCCTCTCCCAAGAAGCCAAGGATTGATCCGTTGTCTCCAGATTCTTCACGGGACATAACACAACCGGAATTTGAGTCCCATTTGATTGGCCCATGGGATCAAGAACTCTGTGGGAAAAACATATGCAGTGTCACATTCCAAGTAGAAGATTCAAAGCCGTCCCAGGTATAAGCAAAGAGCAGGTCATGAAGCTATGCCCTCTTAACAATAATTCTTCGGAATTGACCTCTTCATCGAATGATCTTTCACATGTGAATATATATCATCTTAACAACAGAATGATCTATGTCTGGATCCACCTTTGGACCCCTTCGGCCGGCCAGAGCCACATGTTGTTGCCACTGTAGTATTCATCATACAGCTCTTGTAATTATGAGGACGGTGTTACAAAGTTTGTAGCGAGCTTTTCTTCCTGTCGAGCACAACTACTGCCTTGAGCCATGTAGCAAGGAAGACGACACGCTTACGAAAATACTACATTTGCTATGAGGAGGGCATGGCCCCTGGAGCCCCAAGAAGTTTCATGAGGATCTGTTTTACTATAGTCTATAGATGCATCGTAACCTGCAGTTAATTTTGAACTCACCTAGCGTCATGAAACCAAGATTGCAGAGAGCAACCCGTCAACTAACCAAACACCTAGAAGAGTTCCTGATTGGGGGAAGATTTGTGTGTCATGGACTCATGGATAGAGCACTGAGCAATTTTCAATCCAGGCATCGCATTTCAGGCCTTTAGGAACATTCCCCAGTTAGATCGTGCGCAGAATCTAAGTCGTAGTGCTGTGCAGAATCAAAAAAGCGCCCCGTTTAAGAAAGGAAACAAAAAATGGCGCGTAGATACTTCCTTTCTTACAACTTGCGACATATTCACGAGGTAGTGGGAGTGAGCATTCGCTTTGCTCTTCTTCGGTCTTAGCTAGCCTTTTCGCCTATTATATATCATGGCGGCGATATGCTTTCAAACATTCTACGGTGACGATGCACTTTTATTTTTAGATTACTACGCTGTCGTTTTCGCACCAACTGCATATTTAGATAACGATATTTGAACCCAACTCGAATATATTCAGTACTCCAAGTTAGTATTTGGGCTGAAACCTGGAAAATCGAGGTCTGCAGACGTTTGATGCTTCCCCGGGTAACCCGGTAAGGCCCAACTGACAGGCAGATGCTCTCCCATGAGCCCGTACGTGTTCGTTGAACCGGGCTTCTCGTGTGTTCATCCAACTCGGGCAACCACTAGGTCCACTACTGAACCGAAGACGATAGCCGTCAATAAACAGAGCATAGTTTTTTTCAGAGCACTTCTGGCGAGAGTTACTGCTATCTTAGAATTGAGAATCGTACTACTCAGTTTTATAATCGAAGGACTAACACCGTTCAACAATGATAGTTTATTGAGAAAAATAAGACTTTTTCCATTTAACTTCTATGCCATTCACGTGGTCTTGCCGTCCTGTTTTTTTTTTGTTTTTTTTTTTGTAACAAAGATTTGGTGGGCTGAGCATACTTTTGGATGGGCTTCACGGTGGGGGTAAGAAAAATATCGGACTGTGACGTGTCTGCCCACGAACTTGAGTTTAGCCCACGAAAAGCACGTCACAGAACTGCTAAATCGTGATGGGCTGGTCCATTGGACACATCGGCACACTGGACTACTGGAGCGCGGTCAAGCCGCCCCGGTCGCTGGTCGGTCACCACGCCGCGGGCCCGCGGCGACCATTTGTTGAAGCACGCGGTCGCGGCTGCTGACACGGACTACGCTAGCAGTGCGACGTTGAGGCGATAGACACGTCGATTGGCCACCTCGCGCTCAGCCACCTCCGGAGTCCGGACACAAACACGCGATGACTCGTCCGAGAATCAGACCACCGCGGCACGGCGATGCGCCTCGGGGTCAACCGGATCCGATCGATCGACCATCGACGACACAGTTGGCTAGTACTTTTCTAAACAAACATTTAACCTGGGCATCAGGACCATCAGGTATTCTAATCCGCGACGCGATTACTGATTCGTTCTCCCGTTGCCCAACGACGGGCGGCTGGCTGTTACCTGCACTGCGAGCGAGACGATGACGAGGACGA
Organism: Zoysia matrella; assembly: GCA_001602295.1. Lineage (NCBI taxonomy): Eukaryota > Viridiplantae > Streptophyta > Magnoliopsida > Poales > Poaceae > Zoysia > Zoysia matrella. Next base: position 191,734 of record BCLG01000293.1, read on the forward strand.
CGATGATGCGCTCTTCAGCCTCGTTCACGCGTCGCCTGGAACTTGCAAGGTAGCACGGCGGGCGCCACGACGGACCGAGCTGCTCCCGAGTCCCGAGTCGTCGTCTTGCTCGATGCCGCGGTTTCTTCTCTCCTCAACCCGCGAGAAATGGCGGCCAGCGATAGATCGCTGTCGACGGCCCTGCTCAAACGAACTTTATCCGACGTGTGAGTTGCGCACACGTGGGCCAACAATGTTCCGGTAGTACAAAGCTGCAGGAGCCACGCAAGCCGGGAAGAGGATATGTTCGCTGCAGTCTGGCCCCCGCCGCAGTCTGCCATGCCATGCCTAATGCCTTCGCGTGACGCGAAGTGCGAAACATGGAGCCACACGGCCACTTGTCGCATGGGATCCCTGAAGCGGCGGGAGTGGATAAGCACGGGCCTCCCAATGTCATCATCATGGTCCTTCGCTAATTGTCATGGCTGCGCCTGATCCATCAGCGTTTCTTTCGGATTGGAGCGCGCAAAGCGCGAGGGGCTCTGAAACAGGACTCCTGTTGGATAAGGGTCTTCTCTCCTTCGATGGAGGGATTACCATAACGCCCTTGCTCCCTTTTTTTTCAAATTAGATTCATCTCATTAAATTTTACAAATTTTAAAATATGTTATTTATGTATCAATGATAAATAAAACTCTGCAAGTCAATAACATGTAAAATTGAATGATATATTATAAATTTCACAAAATTACCAAATTAATTTTTTTTGGGAGGGAGGCTTCGGTTGCTTGAAGTTTTCATCATGGGTTCTCCGTAGCGTTAGCGTCTCACCTCACCTGCATGCTGAAAATTATTCTCAGAAACTTATATGTATCTTAGATAAGGAAGAATATCTTTCAAAAGTTTCTTTTTGACATTAGGTTTATCAAACAACTATCATTTTTTTGTTTGCAAACAGTGATGTGGAAAATACTGGTTGTCCAATCCGGCGTATCGCTCTTATAAGAATGAAATTGTGATTTTATTTTTCATCCTCTGTCCTAAAAAAGCAGTCCAAGGAGCACTCCTTTTATCTCATTTCAGAAGCATTAGTATGGTATAGTTAGTTCGGCTCGGATTATAAAAAATAGCTGAAATGCTAGTTTAACTCGGTTTGGTACCAGTTAGAATTAGTTTTAATAGCTTGCGAGCTCCTTATGAAACACAACTATAAATGATATCACATATTTGTAAAAAGATTACGATTTGTAGCTATATTTAGTTTAGCATGATGTTTATATCGTACCATATCTAAAACTATTCAGAAAAAACTAAAAATGATAATGGGAGTAAGTCGTAATAGAGTTCAACTTCTTATCAATTGATCTCAAAAGATCATTAAACTTATCTGTTTGACAACCAAAACAATCCTCCAAGCGTAAAAGACAAGTCACTTCATGATGCACCTCTAAAACGTTTTCCATTCAATTTTGATTTTCAGAATGATTATGTGATGATACAATTATTAGGCTTTGGGGCTCGTGGAACTCGTCTAGTTCAACTTCCGTATCAATTCGGCTCGGCTTGTGAATGAAACGAGCTGAAATATGAGCTTAACTTGCTTGAAATTTGTAAGCTGAGCCGAGCTTCAAAATTAATGTCGAGGCCTATGTACGACCATCTCTCACAATTTTCTATGATCAGTCATAATGTTTGTATGGAACAATCTTATGCATGTATTACCTGATCTTTTATCTACGCTTTTTCTTTCTGTTTGGATAAGCCCTACGAAACTCATGTACTATCTGCCATCGCTGTCGAAGAAAAAACTTTCTTCTCAAGCTCAAAATGTTGACTTCTTGGAGGCCTAACCCACTTTATCAAGGCTGGAACAAGACCCACTAATCCAACTAATGACTACCAGGGGCAATGTGGTAACTCACCTCATAATCCATGCATGCACGGACGCAAATGGGCGGCCCAGATGGCCTGACCCGCCAGATCCAGCGGCAACGAAATATACACGAAACAAACAATTCATTAAGCGCGCGTGACAGGCGTGCGGCGCCATCTTATAGTTTCGTCCGCCCCCTCTCGCCTCCGGCTTGACCGGCCGGCTGCTGCGCGCGCCGTCTCGGCAACTCCGACCGCCGGTGGCTCGCCGGCGTAAAGTAGCCCGAATTCCGTGCCATTCTCTCGCGCGCGGGCCGTAGCCTCTCCTGCTCCTTTGCTCAGTGGCGTGTTTTGTTTCGTCCTTTGGCGCTTGCTTAATTACGGCGGTGTCCTAGGTAGTTGGGAGTTCGCCGCAGCCGAAAGGAGTGCGTTGGGTAGTGGAAGTGGTTGCGGGAGCAGCTCCGGCGGCCGCGATCCGGGCATGGGGAACGCGAGCGCGAAGGAGGGGGACAACGGCCACATGGCGGCTTCCCCGCCGCTGGTGGCTGGAGGGGACGGCGGCGGTGGTGGCGCGAGCTCGGCGGATGCCGCCACTGGGGCGCGGCTAGCGCCGCTGTCGCAGCCGGATGCTGTGATGCCGGAACGACCTACCCGCGTGCCGTACCTCTTCACGCCTCAGGTGATGATTAGTTACCTCTAACTCTCTCCGTTCACTTTTAAGCCTCGTTTTTGGAACGTATGAATTTTACATAAATTTTAAATAAATCAGTTCAATTTTATAAAAAAATACAAAAAACAGAAAAATTCTCGCATTCCAAAAGAAACCTTATTTTTTATTTTAACTCTGAACATGGAAGTTAAGTGTCTAATTTCTCATTTGAATTGTGAGTGCTTTGTGCACCGGCATATTGACAAGTCTAAAATGAAAATTAGTTTCGAGCTCCAGTGATCGAGGTGATCAGAAATATTTTTTTGCATCCTTTGGAGTTGCTTCGTTTCATGTGAGGCAACGGGAAATGGGCCCCTTATATGTGGATCCTTTGCTGTTGCTCGTGGTGCTAAGATTTTACATGCTGTTTAAAACTTGTCAATGGGAGAGTATTTGTTGAACTGTAGGTGCAATGCATAGCACAAGCTATAACTTATAGGTCTACTGAAGTGCTGCCTGTAGAGTGTCGATCTTTATACTGTCCACGAGTACTATACTTATTTAGGATCAAAAACCTACCATTTCACCACGAAAAGAGAAACAAGGAAAAAAAGAAGATAGAAAAAGTTTGAAAAAGGGCTAGCATGCTAGTGCTACAAAAAAGTTTGGCTACAGCCGAGTTGATGGATTTTGGCTGCACCTAGAATCTGCTAATGGATTTGGTTATTTTGAATCCTGGGCGCAGTGGACCAGTTGGGCCCTCCCCCCTCAAATCTCACACACATAATTTCTTTTAATTCTTGGGTTGGTCAGACATTTAGTTGCAGCCCACAAATTACTAGATTATGCAAGTGTTGTTCATAGAACAGTTCAGTGTGGATCCTGGAAGGTCCCACACTGAAGGAAAATTATGTTGGTTGCCATGATCGAGAAATGCGATTCATGGTCGGATCGGTTCTTGAAAAGAATCTTAGCGTTGAACACAAAGTACAGTATTTTATTTAGTACCACTGAAACGTAACCACAGATTAGACATGGAACAGGGCGCATCGTAGCTAGTATTTTTCTGGAGCCAATTGATTATCCCTTTCACTTTCGATGTACACAAGACAAAATGCCTGCTCTTGGAGCAAGTAATCTAGTACTTCTGATAGGAGAAAAGTTTTTAGTTAGGTATATTTTATTAAATAAATAAATGAATACCAGAATTTATCAGGCGCCTTTTATGTCCTTGCCCCTTGGTGACTTTTAAGAGTATAAGCCTCCTGTCAGTGCCCACTCTGGAACCATCTTCGGTGATGATGTTTCATTTGCCCTTGCACTAAACAGAGACTTAACCGTAGTTTCCATATAACCCACATGATTTTCTTCTCGTTGATTCCATTTTAACCTAATACTAAAATACAATGCATCATCAGCTTTTCCTTTTCTAAAAAGTATTACCAATCGTTTAAGATCCTATAATATCAGGAGATGTATTCTCAGGCTCATGCTTCAGATATCTCAGAAATATGCACATCATGACCGAGGTGGAATAACTCGCTACCTCTAATGAAGCATATTTTCTGTCAGGATGTGCAACTCATTTTTCATTTGGACATGTCACATTTTGACATTCCTCCTGGTCCTGCTTTAACTGACGGGTAATAGAACCTTGCAGGTTCCAGTGGCTCCACTGCAAAGACCAACTGAATTTTCTACTGTTTTGAACCATTCACCAACAAATGGCTCAGACGATCATGCCGACAACTTCCCCAAGGAGAAGGGGATTCCAACTTTGATTACATGGAGTCAAGGAGGAAAGGAGGTGTTTCTGGAAGGATCGTGGGATAACTGGACATCAAGGTATATGCTTTCTCTAAAACCTAAATTTTCATCTTGATAGATGTGTTTTTAGCCCCCATTCCAGAAGTAAATATGCGAATTTGGCATGTTAATCACAGGAGGGCATTAGAGAAATCTGGCAAAGATCACACCATCTTATTGGTCCTGCCATCTGGAGTATATCGTTATCGGATCATCGTTGATGGGCAGCTGAGCTATGTACCTGATCTACCTCATGTAACCGATGAGAGAGGACAAGTTGCAAACCTCCTCGATGTCCATGTCAGTAAGGATGATATATGTCATTTTCAGCATTCTAACTTTTGAGAACATAATCAACAAAGGCTGGCAAAATTTCTGGGGTATTTCGCTCTATGCTGCCTAAAAGGTGCTTCAGAATTCTGGTTGCCATTTCATCTGAAAACATCTTTTTCTTTATTGTTTTTGACAGGATTATGTTCCAGAGAGTCTAGACAGCGTAGCAGAATTTGAGGCGCCTCCATCACCTGAACACAGCTACGACCTGCAATACCCTGGAGACGAGGAATTCGCGAAGGAGCCACCCACCCTGCCTTCCCAGCTTCTCATGTCTGTTCTTGGCGACACCGATAACACGGACGAACAGGCTCCAAAGCCACAGCACGTGGTTCTCAACCATCTGTTCATCGAGAAAGGGTGGGGCTCGCAGTCGCTGCTCGCCCTCGGGGTCACTCACCGGTTTGAGTCCAAGTATGTGAGTTTTGTGTTGTACAAGCCGTTGAAGAGGTGACAGTGCTGTGGGTGGAAGAGGGAGGGAAATGGTGACCAGGGACTGATCAAGTGAATAATGGTTTGTGTAGCTGACAGTGTAGCATTGTACAAAGGGAA
>BCLG01000293.1:196936-208308 GCA_001602295.1 Zoysia matrella
AGGGAAAATGCAGGAGCTCCTAGCTGTTCCCCCCCCCGCGGAAGCTAATAAAATGGTTCTTGTTGCATGAGCTCCTTGAGAAAATCAAGCAAGCAAGAGAGTTACAAAATAAAGTGTGAAACAAAATGTACGTATTGTCTATGATGTGGAGATGCTGCTAGAAAGCAAACGCTGCCACCAGCGACCAATTAGCAGCTCAATCGTTCCACATGGATAAAGTTGCAGTGTCGATTTGCAGAGGATGGATGTTTTTGTGATGCTGATGCCCACCTTACAAAGGCGATAACGATGCGCGATCACGAGTATCCTGGATTTGTCAAAAAGGCTCGACAGCAACAGGAGAGACAGAGAAGGGTGGTAAACCCAGATGATCTTCAGACACCAGGACAACCAGCAGTACCAGTGGGTCTCTAGTGCCATTCGTTAGGGTATCAGTACATTTTTTAAGGAAAATAATTTATTCACTACGCATTTTTGAAAAGTATTTTATTAGTAGTTTCAGTCGGGATAAAAAGTTAGTATCATGTTTAATTATTTCTGACCTATCTAAAAAGCTCATGTTGGCTTGGCCCATCACATTGTACCGGCTAGACCAGGGTTCACAAAACCACATTAAACCGTTCGGTTTTCACGGTTTTTGATCAAACCGCTGCGGTTCGGTTTTGCCAGAAGACCGGTTTTTGTTTTAAAATGTTTAAAAATTTTGAAAAAATTCGAAATACCGAAAACCGTTAAAACCGCTCGGTTTACCGCTAAAACCGTTGGGTTTTAAATTTTGAATCTAAAACCGTAAAAACCGAGCGGCTAACCGGTGAAATCGAGCGGTTTACTGTAGCAATTCGTTCAAATTTTAAAATTTTGATTTGAAACGGTTTTCGATTGGTTTTTATGGTTTTTATCAAACCAGTCTCGACCGATTTTAACGGTTCAAACGAAAATCATAAACTCGGGGCTAGACTGGACGGGACAACCAATCTTCTCCTTGCAATACAGCAGGAGTCAGGGTGAGGCACATCAGGGACATTAGGCCCTCAATTTGAGCACCATCAGGGACATCGGACATCCTTACAGTAGTGGGCCAGTTCGCTTCTACTTTTTTTCTGCTGCGGACGTGCAGCCGTTCGGCAACAGCAGCTTCAGACCTCCGTTCGATTAGCTCATGGCTGCAAAAAGCAGCAGCCGTTCTACTGCTGGCTGCAAACAGCCGGAGTGCAGCACAGCAAAAAGAAGCATAAGCGAACAGGCCCAGTACATGCCAATTTCGTTTCAGGTTGAGCACCAAGCTCTCAATTGCGAAACATCGGGCTCTGGCTCTGGCCGAGTCCGATTCCCATGCATTGAATAACTGAAGATGTAATTAAGGCCCTGTTTCGAACCAATACGATTTTTTAAAAACTGATTTATATACATAGTTTTTATAAACAATGTTATAAAAGAAAAACTAGGTGATGTTTGGAAGCCAATTTATAAAAACTGAAAAACTGATTTCTATAAACCAAAGCAAAAACTAATTTGGATCCAAACAGGGCCTAACCTGAGAAGTTCAGGACAAAATCAAGTGCCTCTGTTAAAAATTGAATGGTTAATTTCTGTTGCGGTTATCTCGTCACATAATGTTCGAATGGTTTATCTCTGTTGGAGTATACATCCGGACTTTATTTAGAAACAAACTCCGTAGATTGCGATACCTGTAATTTCGACGCACCAGGACTACAAATAGAGGCAGACCACGCCTTCCTCCGCACCAAATCATCCAACTTAAAGCGCCAGACCATTATCCTTGTTGTTGGTACGTAAGTCTCCAGTTCCATCGTTAAGAGATGGCTTCGTCGTCCAATCCATCGTTAAGAGATGGCTTCGTCGTCCAAGATCACGATCGCGATTCTCCTCGCCTTCGCCGTGGTGGCGGCCACGCTCCTGCCGTGCTCCGCGGCGAGGGCGCCAAGGTTCATCAAGGCCGCTGACGAGAGTCACAAAACGCCACCAGCGGAGCCATTGCTCCATCCATCGACGGCCTCCGCCGGCTCGCCGGCAATTCCAAGCCTCGGCGGCCTGTTCCCGCCGCTGCCCCACCTCGACAGCCTGTTGCCTTCGCTGCTTGGCACGCCGGAGTCGTCAGAACCGGCGCCGACAGAGTGCATCACGCCGCTGGCCGGCTTGTTTACGTGCATGGGCTTCCTCACCAACGTCACCGTGCTGACGCCCCCGGACGACTGCTGCGACGGCCTGAGGACGATCATCAGCGACGCGCCCATCTGCCTCTGCCATGGCATGAACGGCGACCTCAACAGATTTCTGACCACGCCCATCGACCCCGTGCGCATGGTGATGCTTCCGCTCGCCTGCGGCGCGCTGCCCCCGCTGCAGACTATCCTGTCGTGCTCATGTGAGTCATAGATCTACACTAACATACATTTGTATTTTTTTTGCATGTTCTCATGTTAGTACTTGGTAAGACTATTTTTTTTAATAATCTTTTCGTTCATGGAGATTTATTTGGTATGATGTTTTTATGTCTGACAGCTTCCCAGGTGCCACCCCTGATGCCTCCCGTCTCTGCACAGCCAGCGCCTCCGCCTTCATCGTCGCCCTAGTGGAAAAGCTAACGGATGATGCTTTTCATCAAAGTTGGTTGTTAGATCACCACATTATCGGCTGTGTTCATAGGTCTATAATAGGGATTATTAGTTATTAGATTCATATGCAGGGGTCCAGTAGAGGTATAGTCATGTAATGATGTGATTCTGTTTGCATGAAGCATTATGCAAATCGTGTCAACGGAATATGCCCCTTCCGTGTAAAAAAAATCATTTTAAATGTGTTTTGGTTAAACAATATTGAGAATATAAATTACAAATAATTTTTAATTTGCCGCACTTCTTTTTCTATTGTACATATTTATAGTCCTATTTGTTTTGAAGCATCGTATATTAAAATTAAAATTATAAATTTCTCATTATCATCACTATAATAAAAGAGTAAAGTTTACATGTATCATATCTAGAATTTGATGCGCTTTAAAAATTTTTGAACAAATACATGTATATTTTCTTTACACTTATTATCTTGATACTTAAATAACTGTAGCAGAAATTTAAGCCTGAGTATATTCTCACCCTACACATATATCGATATGTATACATATAAATAATAAATAAAAATACTCAGAGTAAAGAAATATTATTATTATTTAAAATATGAACTGAAGAACTATATTAATCTAAAACTACCCCACCAAAAAAGAAAGCACCGCTTCTACCTCAGCTAGATTGCTCTTTCTCGCCGTAGAAAACTGAATCCGATGGAACCCACACAGAAGATCGAATTAGCTTAGCATATTACGTTAAGATGCTATGCAACAGATGAATCAATCACAGTACCAGGACTTTGAAAGGAGAAACGTCGCTGTCTGGATTAAACCCTCAACTCTCATATAGGCCTCTAGGTTTTTTTTTTCTTTTTGACAATTTAGAACTCGGTTCATTGCACTTTGATAATTTGATACAATTGTATAAATGACATATATGATCACCCAGGTAGATGGTATATATGTGAGCCGAGTGTCAAATTGACAAAGTCTAATGAAATTTTGATTAGGGCCGCTTACCACTCGCGCGGCACGACGATGGCGGCCTCCGCTGGTATAATCCGCGCAATTTGTGAAGCGCAAGAAAAAAAAAATCTAGAACCTAAGGGTGCCGGCTAGGGGTGAAAAAAGGGCTCAGTCCACGAATTCTTTCACAAATTAATTCAACTCTTATTAAATTTTAGTTAAAAAATAAATAAAAATTTAGTTTGATCCTAATTTGATACGACCTTCACAATCTTTAGTTTATTTTTTTTTGGCCCGCTTTCACCTTTAGTGGCGGCCCGAGATTGGTATCGGCCGGATTGGCGGCTCCTCACAGTGAAACGAATTTAGCTAGGGATAACTTTTTAGGAAGGAGAGAGCAGGAGGCAAGAATATTTTCCGTGAGATTCTACTCAACGTGATCACGTATGTGTATCAAATCAACACGGGCCATAAGTAAACGGTTTCAACAAATAGTCCCAATTCTCGTGCATTTCAACAACTTTCAAACAAATTTTTGGATTTAATATATTTGTTTCAGGTAGTTTTATTTGTTAACTAACAATACTCTTGTGGGTCAAGATCTGAGAGAGATAAAAAAAAAACTCATCTATTAGATTTATAAGATGTGTTTGTAGAGAGATTTTATTCGTCAGAAGAGATAATTTTGGATACATTTTCTATGTGCACATAGGCTAACTCATCTCTGTTGGAGATATTTTACTGTATGTACTTAGAAAAGAAAACTGTGCTTTTTAAAGAGTAGAGATAGAGATTATACTATATCAAAAAATATTTTTTGAAATATTTATAGTGAGTATATGGTCACCATGTAAGTTGAAAGGTAATAATTTTATTTTCCATTAGGAGAAAATAAGTATTAACAGTCTCTAAGGTACATTGAACAAACATCTTTCTATATATCCATATCGATCAGTTTGAATGGTCGAATAAACATTTTCTTCTTAATGTTTCCAAAATAAATGAAAACATTATAACAATTAATAACTAAATAATGTTGCGTGCAAGAGATGAAGATGAAGACGATGCATAAGGAGCTGTTGGAGAGTTTTTTTTACACTTTTTTCTAATAATTTTATTTAGAGAGAGTTATTGGGGAGTTTTTGAAAATGCTCTAAGTCTTTCTGAAGGTTTGCATTTGTTAATTATAAGCTTTTGATGTGGGTTCCACAAAATAGATACTCCCTCCATTCTTAAAATAATGTCGCCGTTGACTTTTATAATAAACTTTGGCCATTTGTATTATATAAAAAATTTACTCGAATGTGTAAAATTTTAAGTTGTGATTCAAATAACTCTAATGATAAATCAAATTATATCAAAATATATGAAATTTATCAATAGTTTTTTGAATAAAATGAATAGTCAAAGTTGAATTTAAAAGTCAACAATGACATTAATTAAAGAAGGAAGAGAGTAGATTGAGTAAGAGATGTGTTTAGAAGATGAGACATGGAACGAGTAGATGGATGTGTTTGATGACTTTTAGTGGCAATAAAAGAGCCCCCCGGCGCTAACCGGACCTTGTTTAAATGATTATTTTATTTATATGCGGCCGTAAACCATATTTTGGCTGCTATTGGCCTAATGAGCCGTGAAAAGAGGTTTTCCTTCCGAGATACTCGTACGCTAGGAGCAGCTGCATTAGATTAGTTTCACATAGCTGGATTAATTGGCGCCAATGATTCTAGGCGAAGTTTCTAATCTAACATATGGAAGTGTACATTGGTGAAGGGCAGTATAGTCTTTTATTTTCTTTGGTAATATGTTTGAAAATCTATAGAAAAGTTTATATTTGTGGACGAAGAAAGTAAGACCGTTTCTTGCTACTAACTATATATCTTAAACTTACATGAAACTGATCGTATTACTGTATAGATTTTGTTTTCAATTCCAAGGCCGCTATGAACACCGCCTGCCCCCACCATCAGGGACACCGACATAGAGATAGCAATGGATATCTATTATCTGCATACTTGCAGATATCTGACCCGATGAGTGCGGATATGAATCTCATTCTTCGTCCGCAGGTACGGGTATGAATTTCATTTTAAATCCGTGAATAAAATAAAAAGGGTAAAGAAAAGTATTATCCATACCTGTATATCTGTTTACCCAATAAATAATCTAAACATATAGGTTAAAATATACAAACTAAGTACAAATTATAGTCAAAATTCATTTTTACCTCTTGCTCTATTTATTTTTATCTTTTTGGAAACATAATATGATTATGGTGTTGCCAAAAGTAGCATAGCTTAGATCGGATACACTCTCTCCCTAGCTGCCGCACGTGAAATACACATGCATGTGGGTATATCCGCGGGTAAAAAATAGAGAAATTTAGATCAATACCATCACAAAGTGAACCGAGTTGAAGAATACTATCACAAAGTTTTAGACTTAAAAAATACCATTACAAACTTGTTTTAGTTGAAAATTATTAACACCGTAACATTTTCCGTTAAATGTTGGCTGAAATCTCATTTGAGAGAGAATATTTACAAAATGTCAATTTTACCCCTTTATCTCTTCCTACTCTCTATTAGCCCTACACAGCCCAAAGATCAATAAATGTAATGTAAATCAAATAATTAATTATTTTTCCTTAAAATCTGAAATGTATTTATTATTTGACATGTGCACAGGATAAAAAAAATTGTGTTACTAGTGAGTTTGTGCAACAAGTTGCGACTATGTTAAATTCATGTCAATATAGTGATGATTATAATTTTATCCTATTGATATGTGGGCGAAAATCATATATTTGTATCATTAGTATAATCTTTGAAATTGCCAAAGATAATACCAATTTTTTTTAAAAAAAAGTCACGCAAAAATTACTTGCGCACACAAATGGTTGAAGATGAAAATCTAGTGGTATTTCTGTCTTTTTAGTGCCTACTGTTTGTATTTCACAGAAAAAATAACACCGATGATAATTTGCAACTCAAGATGCTTTGCAATGGTACTTTGCATGTCCAAAACTTTATGATAGTATTTTGCAACTCTGCTCACTTTGGGATGGTATGTCTCAATCTCTCTAAAATATATTCGCGCATATGGGTATGGATAACATTTTTTACTGTTGCGGAGTATGAATATGGATAAAGATATTTGCTTGTGGATATGGATAAGATGAACTACTGTCCACGGATATTGTACCTAGCCTTTGTTTGTGGAAGTGTGACTTAAAGCCTGATTGGATACTCTCGAATTCTAAAAATCAAATTTTATAATCCGTAATAGATCCAAACGTTCAGATTTTCTTATAGATTTAAAAATCTAGCTAGCCAGATTTTAAAATCTTATTAGCTGCCGCAACCCTGCAAAAATCATATTATGGATGGTAAAAAACAAAGTATCCTTTTCCAATTTGAGATAATTACAGGACAATGTCATTGTAAATCTTTATCTCTAAGCTTTTTTTATTTAAACTCCAAGTAATTTACGTATCCATCTCGTCCATGGTAATCATGCTATAAAAAAAGTGAAGTACGCATAGGACTCCGTAGTGCCATCGTTTGAATTTGAATTTGAAAATGGCAGCAGCGAACACTCCTGTGTTTTTTATAAAATAAAGGGTACATGGGTAATATTACTTAAAAAATAGACTATATAGAGACTGTTTGATACTCGCGGATTCTAAAATACAAATTTTATAATCTAGTAATATCTATCTCTACTTTTAAAAAATATATTTTTTTTCTATGTAAAACTAATAAAACATCTTTAACAGAGATGTGTTAGACTACATGCACACAAAAATACACTCAAAATTGTATTTTTTTTTTACAAATTTGACATATAAAATTTTTTTATAAACACCTTTTACAAATCTAAGCTCCACAAATAATATATTAGTTACTAACAAAATACAACTATTCGAAATAAATATATTTGATCCAAAGAAAATTGTTGAAATCTGACAATGATAGAGATGCCCGGAATTGATTGTGATTTTGGCGGCTGGTTAAATCTGACGATGATAGAGATGCTTTCCTCATATGCTATTGCCTCGACCTGCCCACCTGGACGTCCTGCAGGAGTAGGAGCTCGATGGAGAAGACGGCGGTGAGCAGCGGCGTGGGCACCTTGTCCACCGCGTCCTCCATCCTCGGCACCCGCCTGCTGGCGTTCTTGGCTGAGACGGCGAGCAGTGGTGCGCCCAGGATCGCCATCGCGGCCTTGTTCACGAACACCAGGCGCAGGTCCTTCTCCACCCACGTCAGGATCAGGCCAGTGATTTGATTTATTACTTACTGGTAGTTTACTTTTGGTAAGGTGAACACACTCGTTTGGCATCATAGACTCAGAAGAGCATAGATCCATCGTAATTGATCTGTTATGATTTTAACTGGATTACAATATGTGTAGGTAATTTGCGGTGCGCTCATGTTTTGATCTTGCTGTATTGACCTCCAATGCTGGTGTGGCACATCTAGCTAGCTGAAAAACAGTGAATCAGGATCTAACCATGGCAGAATCGATGGTGTCTAGCTTCTGAGGGCTGTTACATCAACGACTGAGTTGTGCGAGGACAATTATGCGCACTCATCGTATATTGCAGAATTCTACAATACAATCTTTAATGCTCCTTACATTCTTTGGGCGCTTATTGGGCAAATTTGAGAATGCTAAATACCTAGAACAAATAAATGAAATCTAAAAAAAGTTGTTGGAAAATAAAACAAATTCATTTAGGTTAATATTAATATTAGTGGTGAAGAATGAAAACTTTAAATTTCCATATTAATATACTATTTTTTAAGTTAATAATTTTTTCTTAGACCATAGCGTTAGCACGGGCATTGGGACTAATAGATCGAAACAGTTCAGATTTTCTTATAGATTTTAGATTTTCTTAAAGATTTTAAAATCTCATTAGCTACCGCAACCCAGCTAAAATCAGATTATGGATGGTAAAAGACAAAGTATCCTTTTCAAATTTGAGATAATTACAGAATAATGCTATTGTAAATCTTTATCTCTAAGCATTTTTTTATTTAAACTCCAAGTAATCTGTGTATTCCTCTCATTCATATGAAACTCTTACGGCCACCATTCATCCCGTCCATGGTATATCATGCTATAAAAAAAGTGAAGCACGTATTAGGACTTCATAGTGCCATCGTTTGAATTCAAATTTGAAAATTGCGGCACCCAACACTTCGTGTTTTTAAAAAATAAAGGGTACACGGCTAATTAGACAAGATATAAGTTAAAAATAGACTATATAATCTAGCCTTCAAACAACCCCACCAGATTTTTTATATAATCCAGATTATAAAATCGATCTCTAAAATCTAGATTTTAATACTCCACAGTAGTGACAAACAGCCCTCAGCCAAAGAAAAAAAGGTGCAAATTTGAACGCTGAAATTACATGCGCAGAAAAACTTTTTTTTTGTATCCGAGTCCCATAATTGTATAACTGGAGCCGTAATTAACACGAGACTTACTTGATATGGACAAGATCACGTGTATCTCTACAAAATTGTGTCCGAGTCTGATTATAGAATTGTGTCCGAGTCTGATTAGAGATAATTACAGGAAGAAACAAACTCCGCAGATTGAGGTAATCTCAACGCATCAGGGTCCAGGACTATAAATACAGAGTCACACCACGCCTTCCTCCTCACCAAATCATCCAACAAAGCGCCACACCATCATCCTTGTAGTTGCCTCTAAGCCTCCAGTTCTACGCAGAAAGATGGCTTCGTCGTCGAAGATCATCATCGCACTGCTCCTCGCCTTTGCCGTGGTGGCCGCGACGCTGTCGCCGTCCACAGCGGCGAGGGCCCCAAGATTCATCAAAACTGCCGACGAGAGTCACCAGACGCCACCAGCCGAGCCATTGCTCCATCCATCGACGGCCTCGATCGGCTCGCCGGCAACTCCAGGCCATGGAGGCCTATTCCCGCCACTGCCAGGCCTCGGGGCCCTGTTGCCTCCGTTGTTTGGCGCGCCGGAATCGTCGCCACAGCCGACGGAGTGCATGACGCCGCTGGTCAGCTTGTTTCCGTGCATGGGCTACCTCACCAACCTCACCGTGCTGACGCCCCCGGATGCCTGCTGCGATGGGTTGAGGACGCTCATCAGCGACGCGCCCATCTGCCTCTGCCACGGCATGAGCGGCGACCTCAACAAATTCCTGCCCGCGCCCGTCGACCCCGTGCGCATGGTGATCCTCCCGCTCGCCTGCGGTGCCCTGCCCCCACTGCAGACTCTCCTGTCGTGCTCATGTGAGTCATAATTAAATCTACATCTAACACTTAACCCTTTTATTTATTTTCATGCTCTCGTGTTAGTACCATTAATATTTCATGAAGCTTTACTCGGTGTGATGTTTTTATGTCTGACAGCTTCTCAGGTGCCGCCCCTGATGCCTCCCGTCCAAGCAGTGTCAGCGTCGTCGCCGCCTCCATCGTCACCTTAGTGGCAAAGTTGATGGATGGTTTTCGTCAAAGTTAGTTGTTAGATCACCGCATTGTCGGCTGTCTTCGTAGTTCTATAGTAGGGATCATTAGTTATTAGATTCATATGTTATGGTAGTCATGTAATGGTGTGATTATATTTGCACGATGCATTTGCAAATCGTGTGGAATATATACATATATATCGAATGCTACTAATAAAAGAGTACTTTTCGATTGTCAATTGGATGTTACGTAACCTGAATGCTTGCGTCTGTTCTGACGGCCTTTTAGGTTGTAGGGAAAATGTCAAATCCTACGTTTTTGAATTCGTATACAATTCCTATAAAATTCCTTCTTTTTGAAGAACTATATGTTGCCATTGGTTAGTTGCGATAACTAGCGCAAGTGAACCCAGCACTCCATTGGATTGAATGCACACCTCTCTACCGCGATGGGCCAACAGGAAAGAAACCCACCGGCCTTAGTGTCTAATAGGCACGGCCCGTATGATACTGGCTGCTAGCCTTGGTCAATAACCGAAGCCCAAGCGCAATACAAAACTGACAAGGGCCAAGGCCATGCGGCCCATGCTCCAAAAACGCTTTGACTCGAGGGACTTGGTCATCGTCGTCGTCGTGTGCAAGTGTACAACGATACAAGACACCTCCATGTCCGGCTTTAGAACAGCGACGTGCAATTATGATATTGTTGAACATTCGAGGAGGTGCGACTACGATATTGTTGAGTGGCAATGAGCTAATTTGTGTCGATTTATAAATATTTTCTCAGACAGTGTACAATAGTAGTTGTAAGATCTGCTTTGAATCTTCTCAGGCTAGCATCCGGTACAGTGTAAAGAAAATTTGTTATTGTTTATAAATGTCAAAGTGTTGAGGAACTAAAAGAAACAAAATATTTTGCCATGATAGTTTCATCGACTTTTGTTTAACATGATGCTAGTTTAGACTTAGCCGTCAATAATAATAATTTTAAAACGAAGAGAGTGCATACAAACATAAAACCTTGTCAAACTTGACGTGTAAAAAGAATTTTAGCTTGTCCAAAGGAGAAGAAAAGATAAAAGAGAAGAGGAATATAAACAGCAAAAGGAAAAGCGGGAAGGGAATATATAGACAGGGAAAAAGGAGGGGAACCAGATACAAAAGACCGTAACGCCAGCGATCCTCAGTCCTCACACGCACCGCGGCCTACAAAACCGGCCACCGCATCACACATCCACCCGCAGGCCGCAGCAGTGAACCGACCGAGCCAGCCCCTTGTCTCTTCTTCTCCCGTTCTCCGTGTCGCGTTTCCTTCCTCGCCGCAGCCCTCTCCACCCCACCCATGGCGGACCAGCTCAC
>BCLG01000293.1:217651-228625 GCA_001602295.1 Zoysia matrella
GCCGTGGCGCCGCTGCCTGGCTCTTACCGACACGTGCGCTCACCCGAGGGTGAGCGCGCCGCCATCAAGGACCGGAGATCGCGCGGCGCCTCTGTGGCCGGAGCTCAGAAAAACCCGAGCGGCGACGCGGCCGTCAACGACAATGATGTCGTCAACGGTGAGGAGTGGCCAAGGTCAGCCGCTTCCTCTCTCTCTCTTTTTCCTAGATCCGTTCTCTCTGGTTAGGGTTACAGTTAGGGTTTCTAGATCCGGAGTTTTGGATGTCTTTTCTTTGGGGTTCGATGTTCTCGATATGCTCGAGAACCTGGCTCTGATCCCTTGATCAAGTCTTTCTTATTCCAGTGAGCAAATCGAGTAGCAGGTTGTTCTTCTTTTACCTTGAGTGGTCGGTTCGACCAGCGTCGAGGAAGAAGTCCTCGCCATCCCTCTCTTGTGTCGGTGAAGTCCACGCTTGGGCGGCGATGGTCAAAGAAGAGGAGAGGGTCGTCGGTGGGCTTCGTCGAGGTTGAAGCCGAGGGTGTCGCGGCGGTGATGGGTATTCCCGTCGCTGGCAACGCACCCTTAAAATCGGTCTAGAGTTTGGATGTAGGGTGTAGTTCGGACGATGACCAACTTAGTGCACTGTGCCTCGGCTCCTCTATATAACATTATGCGATGGGAGCCCACCAACCATGATTTGGTTGGGCGCCCCGATGAGAGCACGAGTCAGGCGGTGACCACAGTTCGCCGGCGCCGGTCTGCGCCGCGGTGTCCTCACTCCTGACTGCTCTGTGCACATGTGGCGTCGTGCTCCATGCCAGAAAGATTCCTTAATGGGCCAAAAGCATATCAAATTGTTGTGGACCTAATGCCAACATGGGCCGACTCGGTCGTGGCGAACGCTCGCGGTCCGATCTCTCATGGGCCGGGATCCCACAACTGGACAAACGCCACCATGCCAGCGTGGCGGCAAACACATGCCACGTCGGCCTCGTCCTATCCGCTCATCAAGCACGCCGACCCCCTCCTATCCGCTCCGCGACCGCAACGGTGGCCACTGCCCAGCCACCGGTAGTCTCGGAGAACTAGACCTCGTCGCGCGGGTCTCCATGGCGGCCGCGGTGGTGTCCGTCTCAACGTCCCTGCGCGGCTCACCAGGGCACCGCGGCGGTCTGAGGCCGAGGACGCAAGCCCACCGCTCGGTCCTCCGCAGGCTGTCATCGTCGCGGCGAAGGCAGCAGCAGACGGGCTTGGCCGCGGCGGGCAAGCCGCCGGGCGAGGCGGAGGAGCAGGTGCCGGCGTGGGCCCGTCCAGGCGCGGACGAGCCGCCGCCGTGGGCCCGCGAGGGCGGCGGGAGCGCGCGGGAGCCGGGCGCCGGCCAGGTCCCGTTCTACGCGTACCTGCTCGCGTCCGCGGTCACCGCCATCGCCGCCGTGCGCGTCCTGCCCTTCATTTCCCTTTCGCCGGAAGCCACAACCCATGTACTAATCAACTGGCCGCTTCGCAGATCGGGTCCATCTTCGAGTACACGAACCAGCGGCCGGTGTTCGGGATCATCGGCTCCGACAGCGCGCTCTACGCGCCGCTCCTGGGCTTCTTCGTCTTCACCGGCATCCCGACCTCCGTACGTAGCACATCCGGATCGTGCACTGCCGGCTTTCAAAAGTTGCATTGCTCTTCCATCACGGGGCCTGGTCGTCGACTGAGCTGTTGATACGTGAATCGTTTCAGGGGTTTCTGTGGTTCAAGGCCGTGCAGACGGCGAACAGGGAGGCCCAGGAGCAGGACCGGAGAGATGGCTTCCGGTGACTGAACCTGCAGGTGCGGCGCATCGCCTGTGTTGTATTGGATGGGGGAGCTTCCGCGTGGCGTGCGACATTGTTCTGCGGCACTATTAGCTAAAGCGAGCGTATGATTTCTGGCAAAGACAGAAAATTAACCGTGCGGATTAAGAGAGGTGTTATCGTGAGCAGTAATATATGTTTTCTGCATATGAATAGAAGAATTTTGTATTTTTTTATGAATAGTGCTGCGCCTTGTGTTCTGAAGCCATATCTTCTTCTGCCTGAGCAATTTACAAAGTTCTCTCGCAATGGCCGTCCTTTCTTCCAGAGCCATCTCCTCTTCTTTTACCTTTTAAGAGATGAACCACTAATTACATTTGGACCACTGAATTTTAGAAAAAAAAAACAAAATATGAAATATAATACCATCGTCAACCGACATCACTACCGTGTCTTTCGCCCGTGTGGATTTCTTTTCTTCTTCAGGCACGGGCAGCACACTTGGGCGTAATCTCCGGGCCTTCGGCAATGGAGCAGATTCCCTTCCGGCAATGGAGCAGTTTCCATCACCTCCACGGTCGCAAGATCCCTGACCCCTTCCCCCGTGCACACGTTGTGGTCCTTGCGCCCGCCGTCGTGTGAGGAGCTGGCAGCCGATTTGCTCGCCCCTGGTTCTGCACAGCACAGGCACTCGTGGACGACACAGGGCGTTAACAGTAACAAAAAAAGTGACCACGTCACCATGTGTCACGTGTTAACATGAATCATCAAGTAACCATGTCAAATGGGTCACGGTAACTGTACAACAGAAAATGTAAACAACCGTTGTCACCGTAAGAGTAAACAAAAACGTGAGAACGGACTGTACACTTACCTAATTAAAAATACATGCAACTTTTCAAACATATTAAATTCATTTATTATCAAAATTAAAAGATTTAGTTTTCTTAATTAATCAGATGCATTGCTTTTCATAACCTGTTAATTTTCTTTTAATTTGAATATTATTGTAATTATTAATTATTTTAGCGCTTTTACCTCGAGATATGTGTAAATAGACGGCTCATATTCATTTTGTAACAGTAGAAGTACCTTAAAAAAATCACCTTTGCATTGAGCGCTTCGAATTTATCAGTCTGCCGCAATAATATGTCAGTTGTTTAACCGTGTACTTCTTGGTAAAAAAACTGTGATCCATGCTAATAAAAAATTGACATAGTTAATTTTTAATATTAATTTTAATTATTTTTCTTATTTAAAAAATTTATTCAAATATATAAAATTTTATTATTATTTGATTTAATATTAATGAAATTTAAATTACAACTAATAATTTTACGTATCGAAACAAAATTTTGAAATAAAATGAATGATTAAAATTGATATTAGAAATCAACAGTGTCAATAATTTAAAATCGAAATGAGTAGTACGTATTTTCACGCAGAATCAGAAAAGCTATATTTTTTTTTAGAGAAGTGATTCTCTAAATAAACTAAAGGGTTGAGAGCTGAAAAAAATAACTTCTAATTCTATAAAGTGATTCTCTGCATTGATTTTAAAAGTTTATCTTATATAATAAAAAAATTACTTTTAGCAACATAATCATTTTATAAAAGAATCTCGAGTGAATTAAAAAATGAGAAGCGCGCTATCTGTCAAAAAGCCCATAGTTTATCCAACGTTTCAACGTTGTACGCACGCCTGCCATTACAGGTCCCGACAGATCTTGAAGCAGCAGCGGCGCAGGAGGCCGAGCGCTTCAACAGCATTTCTTTTCTTCCCTTTTCTTTTCATTTACACTTTTTTTGTATTCGCTCAAAGAAAACATAATATTGGCAGAGCAGAGAAGCAGATTCGGATGCGGCAGGACCACTTTTGTTTTCTTTTCACTTTTCTGTCAAACTATTCATATTTCAGTTGACGCTTTGGACTGCTTCGGCCTTCACACAAGACACAAAAACGCATGTCCCGAGCCTGCGCACGAAGCACGAAGCAGTGAGTACAAAATGGAAAAAAATCTTGGTTGTAATTTACTTCCCCATACTATTTAAATAGGTGCAATGTATTCCTTTACGTACAGTTTATCTTTTTTTTCTTCTTTAAAAAATTTGAATTTAAATTGGTTGCAGAACATATCATTCCATATGTTAAAAAAATTACATTATAATTTTAAAAATAATATAACATCTAATAGTATCTTAACAACCTATTACATAAAATACATAAAAAGTATCTTGAAAAAGTTATGACATATTTTAGGGTACAATCATTTACCTTTGTACAAAATTTGAGTTTGAAATACATAACAAAAAATGCATAAAGGGGGAGATTTCACCAATATGAATAGTTTGAGTAAATTGAGCCACAATTTTATTTGGAGCTTAAATGGACAAAGAGGATTGCATGGAAGAGTAAAATGATCATTTTCCTTTACATTATATGGATCGGTTTTAAATTCTGCAATAGCTAAAATAGACAGTAATGTTACTGTCGGCAACTAAAATTAAACTACTGTAATTTCTCTCCTACCATAGTACACCTCCTCGTGAAGAACGGTTGCTACTGGCATGGTGGTTTTTTATGCATAGATGGGTCTCATGTTTAATACCTTCACATTGTGTGTGTTAAATTTGCTAGTGCCAACTGAGGTATATGCTATCAGGTTCGGCAACGAAGATTGTTGTTGACTTTAGCTCAAACAGCGCCATGGACAATGCCCTGGTCCACTTAATTTATTTCCGTAGCTTAGCTTCAGTTGACTTATAATTCAGCACGGAAGGAATAGGGTGTTACAAAATTTATTTTTTGACAACCATATCAACCAACTAGTACTTCATCCATCCTACATTATACTAAGTCGTTTTGGGTGTCCCCATAAAAAATTAGAATTTAGAAGAGTAAAAAAGATAAAATGCACTCAAAACTGAGAAGAGAGATGAAAGCATATTGGAAATAGAAAAACGTGTACAGAAGGGCTTATAATTTTGAAAAAATGGAGTAGACTAAAACGCCTTATAAATTGGGAGAGAGAGTAGTTATTATCATTCGTATATATGCTAGGGTCTTTTTTTTAATATGCTAATCCCTTCGTTCACAATTATAAATTATTCTAACATTTAAATTGTGTTCTCAAATATATGTCATTCTTATTTTTCAATACACTTTTTTCTCTTTTCCAACACATTTTTCTTTTTTCAATAAATCTCTATTTTTATATATTTTTTCTCATTTTCTACGTATAATACTTTTTCACTTCTTAATTCTTACTATTAGAACTAGAATAACTTGTATTTGTGAACAAAAAGTGTTAAATTTATATAGAGGAAACTTAAGGAAAAAAAATAAAAAAATAACTATGCTGTAACCTAGAAGACTTCTCTTTTTTTAGCCTCAAGAAGAATTATTGGCGCAGGGTGCAGCGAGCTTGTCGGCTTGCCTCGGGTCCGGGTTTAGAGCGAGAAAACCTGTTGATGATGGAAATTTGAATAGGTTTTCAACCGTTTGATAAAAAAATAGACGCTTCAGATTAAACACTACAGTATAAGCTCAAATAGTAAAATGAACAGTACTAGATTTATAAATTATTTTAAAGTTGGGTACGAAAATTAAAAAAGAGAATAAGTTGAGATGCGCTGAAAATGAAAATAAAGAGAAGAGCGATAAAATATGGATAAGTATTGAAAAAAAAGTGTACTGAAAAATAAAATAAAAATTTCTTGTAATTTAGGAAACAATATAATTTAGGACGAAGGGAAGGGAGTAACATCTAAACAGTAAAATGCTACTGTGTTAGCGTGGAAATCTGTTTATTTTCCTTGATTTTACTGTAGCACATGTTTCAGTACTATGCATTTTTCACTAATTTGAACCCTTTTATTACAGGATGACCGGACAGGAGGGATTTTTTTAATTTTTTATTTGTGAGAAGGACCGGAAGTAGGTCTTGCTCTGCTGTCGTAGGGACGAATAAAGTCTCACAAGAACTGCTGTGCGGGGTCGAAAAATACTGGACGCTGACATGCAGGCCCCTCTGAAAAAAAAACAAGCGATGAGCTGGTCGTTGCCACGGTAAAATCAAGAGCAAATTAGATTTCTACCATTACAATTTTTATAGATTAAAAATATGTCATTGCAATTTAGTAAACCAGATCACTACCATTGCGATTTTTGCTGAGTTTGAAATATGCCACTACGTATCCTCAAATGTCCTTTAGATCTACTTACAATTCTTTGTATTTTTGTATTGCCGAAAATGACCCTGCCTGCCTGGACCCCTCTTCAGTGTCCCTAGCCTTTATTTCTCTGCCGACTTATCCATTTCGATCAACACCAGTTCATTGTACATCAAGGTTGAGTTCAACGGTGGCGACCTTCGTGCGAAAGGTCCATGGCGGCGATGTTCACGCTCAAACACTTTGCCGCGCTAGCCTGGCCGGCAATGTTCGTACCCCAAACACTTTGCCACGCTAGCCTGGCCGGCGACATCCATGCCCAAGATCGAGTCTATCGACAGCGGCGCGTCCTGCAGCGCAGTGCGGAGCGATACCTTGACGCGTCCTGCGGCATGGTGCCATGCGTTGCGCCGGCTCGTGCTACAGCACCGCACTCAACCAGAAGCTCTGCCGTGGGCGTTCGATTTGATAACTTTAGCACCAGGCTGTAAGTTGCACGATGACAGGGCCAAGTGTTGCATCAGACGAAGAAGCAAAAGAGTTGTATGTGCAAGTATTTCGTTGTGTCCAACTGGTGCAGCTATGTGAATTGAATGAAGGAATTGTGTGTGTGTGTGCAAGTAGTATGCATTTTTTTTAGTACTTTGCCAGTGAACAAAAGGGAATTGTTAACATCATCAGTTAAGACAGCATGAAAAGACCATCAGGTTAATTGAACTGCAGTAACATACTTCAACTTTAATTTTACAACCATCAATCTGATATAATTCAAATTCACAAAATACATTCCAGTAGGTTCACATACTACATTCCGGCAGATTGCAGGTTTTCAGATTTCATTCTAGCAGGTTCACAATATATTACATTCCACCAAGTTCACAAAATACTTTGACATGATGCATTACAAGCACTAAACAGTGAGCCAATCCATAAGCTTTCTGACTATATTCCAGCAGTTGCAGGTTCCCAGATTTCATTCTAGCAGGTTCACAAAATATTACATTCCACCAGGTTCACAAAATACATTGACGTGATGCATTACAAGCACTAAACAGCGAGCCAATCCATAAACTTTCTGACTACATTCCAGCAGTTGCAGGTTCCCAGATTTTATTCTAGTAGGTTCACAAAATATTACATTCCACCAGGTTCACAAAATACTTTGACGTGATGCATTACAAGCACTAAACAGCGAGCCAATCCATAAGCTTCCTGACTACTCTCTTAGGAGGAGCACTTGCTGCAGCTCGAGCCTTCTTCTTTTTAGGTGTCTTCTTTTTTTTGGAGTCTTCTTTTTTTTAAGGGTCCGCTTCTTCTTATTCTGGTTGTCACTTTCTTCATCTCGTCTTTTCCTGAACAAACAGGTTTAGAGATTACTTTGCATGTGATTGTACAGATTAAGTGCAACAAAGTAAAAAAAATATGGTTACCTCTTTCGAGGGGTTGTTTGCATCTCCTTCTCCTCCTCATCATCATCATCATCATCCTCATCCTCAGAAGATTGTTCTGCTAGCTTACATATTTTCTGAAAATGGCCAAAACCTCCACATCTTCGACACTTCACTATCTTTCTTTCAGGTTCAAGAGCTCCCTTGATTCTCTGAACTCTAGGCCTTCCTGGTCCTCTTCTCTGTTTAGGTGGAAAAACTGTGAAGCCAAGATCAACAACAGGCCATTGTGACCTATCTATCATTGTAGGAACCAAGCCAGCATATGCTAATCTAAATTTCTGTACCGAATAATATTCATGCACATAATCTTCAATTTTTATACTCTGTTAGCACAAATTCACCCCAAGGCATGGTTACATGGATTTTCTGTCACCTGCCATTTTCTACATGAACATTTCTGATTCACCATATCAATTGTGTGCCTCCTGGTAACATTATCTGAATCAACTAATGTGATTTCTGCAAAATCATCATCACATCTTACAACCTTAACAATTCTGAGGTTGTTGCTGGCTTTATGTAGATCTGACATCACTTTTGGTAGGATACCATCTTGCAGTTCTCTTCCAATTTTCTTTCTTAGAGCCATTTTCTCCATTATCATCTCCCTTAGCCCATCTACGAGCTCATGTAGAAGAAGTGATTTCAATCCCTTAATTTGTGAGTTGAAACTCTTAAAGACGTTGTTGGTCAAATAATCATACTTGCTCTCTTCTGAGAATTCACACCTGTACCAAAGCCTATTATAATTAGTGTCAAGCCACTGGATAGCCTCTAGGCTTGTCCTATAAATCTATTGCATATGCCATGTAAACTGGTCTTCTGTATAGCTCCTTGCTGCTGGATACAGATGTTCAGTGAAGATAGGTCCGTGATACTTCTTCATGAAATTACCATAGAGGTGCCTCATGTACTCTCTATGCTCACATTCAAGAAATAAAATATCAATAGCATTTTTCAACCCCTTACCAGCATCGGACGAGATAACAAAACCAATAGGATGACCAATAACTCCACTTAGCAGATTCATAAACCAAGTCCAATTGTCTTCATTTTCGGAATCAAACACAGCATACGCAACATAAAACAACCAATTTTGACCATCGACAGCAGTGGCTGTTGCTAGCTGTCCAGTGTATTTGCCAGTTAGAACAGTTGAATCTACTCCAATGTAAAGCCTACAACCTTGTAAAAATCCATCGACACATGGCTTTAAAGCAACGAAAATTCTCTTGAAACACATATTTTTGCCTCTTTTCTGTAAATCAATCTCAATTGTTGACCCAGGTGACTTCCTCTCACTCTTGGCCGCCCAATTAAATAACAGTTGGAAGCTTTCATCATACTTGCCATGCATTTGATCCAATGCTAGCTTCATACCTGACCAAGCCTTGGAGGACTTTAGTTTAATCTGAAAATCACTTTCCAGCTTCTCTTTGACATCTAGTGGACCCTTCTGTGGATTATTCTTAATCCAATCCC
This sequence comes from Zoysia matrella, assembly GCA_001602295.1. NCBI lineage: Eukaryota > Viridiplantae > Streptophyta > Magnoliopsida > Poales > Poaceae > Zoysia > Zoysia matrella. The sequence continues at coordinate 226,521 of BCLG01000293.1, forward strand.
CAATCCTATCAGCCACCCATCCTTGTGTAGCCATTTTCCCTTTTTGCAACTTGGTTGTTGGACACTCATGATCAAAAGGAAGAACCTTTATCTGCATATATATACTAAAACTTTCATATCACAAGTAAAAGTGATATATAACAAATGTTGAATGGACTAGAAAATGAAAAAAGAAGAAGAACCAGCAACACACCTGAATTGTTTTGTTGTCGTGGAGCCTAGAAGCCATGGATTCCTCCATGGACACCCATCATGTGCACAAAGAGCAATGAATCTTTTTTTTATTTGTCTTCAAACCAGTAAATTCAAAACCTCTCTTAACTACATAATGCATAATAGCTTTTCTAAAAGTTATTATATCAGAGAATAATGCACCCTTTTTAATCACTGGGTTATCAGGATCATGCAACACATGAAACTCCTGAGGGTCTGCATCGGTGACCTCATGCTCAACAGATTTAGTTAGCTGACTAATTCGTGCACTGTCACCAACAACCTCATATTGTCGCTGAGCAACAGGAGGAGGAGGGGGAGGAGGAACATAGATATGCTCATCGTTCACACCAACATACTCCTCATCCTTGTCAAACACATCAGGCTCAAGGTCATCTGCATCCTTATTTGCAGGTCCTTTGCTTGTTTACATATAGAATTTGTAGAATCTGCCACTTTAAATACAGATGTTGCCTGACCTTTAATGGCTAGTTGTGAGGTCTCAATTGGTTTAGGTGGCAGAGCACACACAAGCTCTAAAGGAGGCTGATTTTGTTCAATTTCCACATTGTTGAACACTGTAACAGTTAGGTCCAAATAATTTTCTAGTTTGTACATCTCGAACACTGAAACCAACTAACTATTCTCTGCTAGCCTCACATCCTTATCTAATTCTTTATCAAAAAACCACACTGTAGCAGACTGATTTTCTCCCCATGTAATTTCCTTACTCAAAGTTTTCATAAGAAAATATAGTGAAAAACTCTCTGAGTCAACAACCAAATTTCGTTTGAGGCTTTTTGTGTATGTTCGCTTACTATTTAAGTCTACTGTCATGTAACCATGAACTTTTATAGCTATCTTAAACCAATTCCTACGTACCAAGCAACGCAACAAGTCAAATCTAAATAAAAATTAAATAAGAAAAGAAAATAATCTATCCTATTGTCTTGCACATCCACAAGTACTTGAAGTGGGGATGTGTTACTTACATCCAGGAACCCTCTGTCCCTTAATCTCCATTTCTTTCTGCTACTCCATGTCATTTCTTTGCTCCATTTCAGTTCAGTAGATGCACAGGATGGCTTCCATTGATCTCGGGTTCAAGTTTGTTGGGGGAGCGAATGCAAGAAATGCCTTCAAATCCCTGCGCCGCCACCTCTTTCCTCTAGGTTTTTTGGGAGCGAAGCCAAGAATAGTTCTCGTTCTATTGCCAGGGCTTCATCGGGTCATGAGGTGCTCAGTCGAGATTATTTTAGGCAATATATAAATTAAATAACCTGCAAGTGAGTCTAAAGAGCACCTGATGATACGTATTGGTAGGCAGAAATTGTAATGGTAATGACATGATTAACTATTAGGAATCTAATTTGCCCTAAAATCAATGGTTGTTGTGGCCCCCGCACGTGCAACGCTGGCCACAAGTGCCGCTTGAGCCGTTTGACAGCCGTGTTTGCTCTCGCCGACACGGCGACCCATCCCTTCCCCCTTCCTCTTCCCCGCCTTCTGCTTGCGAGGGACGGGACGGGGCCTCCGTGGAGTGGCGACCCCGCTGCGCTCGGATCCACCTCTTCTTCGGGCGGCTGGTGAGTAACCCTAGCATCCTCTCGCGAATTCTTGCTGGTGCTTGCAGGGATGGTAGGTTTCGGGAACCATTTCATTGCTGTGTAACGGAGCAACGGATTTGTTTTCGTCATTCGTCCGTGGCTCGGTTTGGATTAGATCTTCCTTTCGTTAGCGCGAATGACCGGTCCACCTGAGGGACGAGTGCCGTTTATTCCGTAAAAAAATTGGTGTGGTTCATCTGACCCCCATTCCTCGCGACAATCGGCTTTTTGTATATCCCACAGTTGGGGCAGATTTGACGCAGGTTGTTTGGGTTATGTTTCACT
>BCLG01000294.1:8839-30873 GCA_001602295.1 Zoysia matrella
AAGTCGCCTCCTCCAGGTGTGCTAACAGTCATTGGAATCCTCAATCTTCTCCCTTTCAATCCCGTATTTCAGCAAACGGGATCATCCCGACCCAAAACGGGATACCATAAAAACGGTCAGGAGAAAGTCTCAACCATTTCCGATCCCGTTCCCGCGAGCTCCTTACCGTTTCCCGTCCTGTTCCCATTTTTTCCCGACAATACGGAAACGGTCGGTTGAAAAACGGAAATGGCACCGGGACGGGACGGGATTTTCCAATCCCGTTTTCACCCCTAACTCGAACCCTGACCTCATGGTCACAAGGCAACAGTTTCACCGCTGCACCAGGGCTACCCTTCATTCATAATTTGCTGTAAATCTTAATGGGAGCATGTAGTGATCCAATGTGAGTACCCTCTTTCATTCGCGTTTTTTTATCAACATGGAGAAAATGTGTTACCTTAAATTGTTTATATCACAAGTATACAGTGTAAGGGGCACTTAAAAAAGAGTTGAGAGATCCCTGTTTGAATAAATTACAAAAATATTGTTTTGAATAAGTTACAAAAATATTGTTTTGACATATGTAGAAAAATAATGTAGCTTATAAAGCAGTTTACAGAAAACTGCAACTAGTTTTTTTTTTTTTTGGACGAAAAACTGCAACTAGTTTGACATGGTATTGCAAAAAAACCAAGTTTTTCACATATTGATGACCATCAACGGTTACCATCAAAGGGGCTGATAGGTAGGCTGATATTGTCAGCAAGGAAGCAACTTGTAGCTTCTTGCAATTAGATACGGAAACAATAGTAGTTTTCTGGGACAGGTTAAAGATGTTGTAGTTTTTTACAATCTTGGTCAAAATACTTTAGTTTTCTGAAATTTACCCCAGTTTTTTTTTTTACCTTCCAAGGAAGTGAGGAACTGAGCGTTGTACAGTTGGTTAAGGGTTTGATTGTACACCCTGACCACCCAGGTTCAAATCCTCTTCAATGAGAGTTTGGGTGCCTATTTTCTTCTTAATACAATGCCACCTATTGAGCTAGCAATTCACTTATACTTTAACAACACCTAGTTCCTCCTAAGTTGGTCTAGTTTTTTTTTTCTACACCTCCAAAACAGTTTTACGATCCTCTCAAAAAAAAAAAAAATCTCTGGTGTAATATGGAGACAAAAAGTAGCAGATTAAGATCCCTGAGAATATTCTACTAAAACTTGAATCGATGCAAGGAGAATCAAAGAGCTCAAAATACCTTGAACAGAAACCTATGTGTGCCACATTTATCCTAATTACATATCACATCAGCATGGCCCGATAATATTCTCTTCTTACACGAGAGTGCATATTGAATACTGTGCCATAAGAACGATGATAAATTACTCGAGTCAAGAGTGTATAACCTCAACAGAATTAAGAAATGACAAAGGTGCTCGCAGGCCATGAATACTGGTTACACGGAGAGTCCATCTTACACATTTCTCTGCAAAACAAGGAATTGGAACACACAGACGGTGTCAATACATATGAAAATCTAACAAGGAAACATAAAACTTTCATTTCAAAATCATGGGTGGATAAAGTAATCGATTCGCAAGTTTGTACTGAGCCAGATTACATAAGGTATCATAACCTTCTGTTGCTAAAAGCCATGTCAACAAGCTAGCTTTCATCATACTAGCATTAATATTATTCACCAACCTTGATTTCTTATATCCAATTATTTGAAATTATAGAAATGGAGAGACAATCATACTTTTTAAAGTGTGCCGAAGACTAAGCTGAAAAAAGTCAGTACGTATATATGGCGGAATCCGCAGATTCAGCATCCTCATGACCTCAGCAATTACCTGTTCAAAACAAAAAATAAATTATCGATACAGAATAAGCTATTAGAGATATGAGTTTGATTAGAAAAGTTTAGCATGCTTCAGTAAGTGATGCGAAGTAAAAAAAAATTGTTATAAAGCTACTCTAGAGAGTTTTTAGTAGGCAAACTCGTATATAAAGATAGTTGATACCCAGCACATTGCTGGGGCAGAAAAAGCACAACATAATGTCGATGATAAAGACATAATTTTTAACTTTGAAATAAACCTTAATATAGGTCTACCTTGGGCATAGCAAGTAGAATTGTTTTTGGAGAGTACAGATGGAGGTCCATTGTCCATTATAGAAGATAGGAGAGAAGATGAGAGGACGTAAGGAGGCAGGATAAACAAACAGACGTGACCAAATGGATGTTTAAGATCAGATGGCCATAGTTTTGTTGATGATTTGGTGCAACATGGTTAGATGAGCGGATCAGCTGTTACAATAAAGCAAAGAATGGAATAGCTTTCCTCAACCCAACAGTTATATGCACCCCATGGATCAATCTAACAGTCTTATTGCACCAATAAGAGGCCTTACCTGTAGGCCAGCACAGTCCATCCTTAGTATAGTGTTTACCCATGGAAAGCAAAATATACCAGGAACAACAAAACTTAAGTTTCTATGATGGAAACAACTACCTTATCCACAAATCCATGGATGACAAGGCTCGCCTTCTTATCCTTTGGTGTTGCCTGAAAGTGAAGAGATAATAACACTATAAGAAATTTTAAAATACATTATTAGTTGGTAACCTTATTATTTTGCAATACCACATCAGCTTATAAATGAAAATTGATTCAAGATAAAAAGAAATTTAATTTACCCCCAACACACACAAAGAAAATGTCAATAAAAGAAAAACTCAAATATTCTGATCAATCACACATATTCAAGGGTAAATAGTGGAATCTGAAAGGTTAAGTGCAGTTTAAAGAGATACAATGGAATGTGTTCCAACTCTACAAAACGATGGCTCTTCTTTTTTTAGAATGAATGAAGGCTCTGTTTGGGACTGCAGTGGATTTTCAAAAGTGCTTGTTTATTTCCTATTTCAGTAGTATTTTATTTGAGAGCATCTTTTTAGGATCTGCTAAAACAGAAATTGTAATAAAAGGGAGCCCGGTGCACGTAGCTCCCACTTGCGTAGGGTATGGGGAAGTATCCGACAACTTTGGGTCTGTTGTACGCGACCTTTCCCTGCATTTCTACAACAGAAATTGCACTAAGAATGGAAAATATTCCTCTAACAGAAAAGATTCCGCAGCAAAGAACAGCAACCGCAAACACAAACAGAACCTAACTTTGTTATGTTAATATGAAACAGAATCAAGCATGGAGGTTACTATTTGTTTTCTGATACTTAAGATAAATAATTATTTATTTTATTTAGTAGTATATACCTGAAGATTTACAATAGCTACCTTCCCCCCATTCCTGATTGATAACAGAGGCATATTACATGCAGGAGTAATCTGCAAGCTGCATATTACTGGAAATTAGGAACAAGAACATGATCATAAAGCATTTCAAGAGGCAAAAGCAAATGAAAATTAAGAACCCAAACCTACAACCAAAGTCAAAAGCAACATCATAGAAAAAGGCACTAAAAAGTGCTCGCATTTTCGCACTGAAGCACTTAGCAGAAGCACACCGCCTCGCTTTGGTGGGTAGGCTTGGACAAGGCATTGTGTTATGGCAGCCGCAGCTGCAGTTATCTGGCCCCCGGCGCGGTTCCACAACACATTGTGATCGCCTCGGTGGAGAAAAACGGATGTGGAATCGACGCCACCAGCGGAGGCGAATGGGAATCGAGCTAAGTTCAAGCTCGACATGCCTAGCTTTCGCAGCTGACCTCTCGCAGTATCACAGCCAAATTTGAGCAGGATTGAGCATTGTCGACCTCTGTCATCCTTTGCTGTGGGCCCACAACCCATCTAGCTCTATAAAGGTCACCACTGCAAAATCCGAGGTTCACACTCGCCTGCTGCAAAATGCAAGATCTTGCTGCCACAGAACATGAGGTAGTACCACCGGGTCGAGCTCCTCCCTCCATCTCGATTCATGGCAAGCAGCAGGTTTCTTCTGGGGGAATGAGAGGAAAAAAGGAAAGAGAATGAACGGCTGCAGGTGTCTGCTGTCCAGTCATGGAGTAGAATGTTAGGGCAACGTGATGTGGAGTTGGGCTGATTGAGCCAAGCAACTTGAGGAGGAGATGGATTACATTGGCAAGTAAATGGCAACCATCTTGTGTTTTATTATTTTATTTTCAATTTTAGCAAATCATTTCTGGATAAACTTTGCAGATCCGTACAAAATGTCTAAGTGCGGCTAAGCTCTAGGCGGTGGGTTACACCGCTGGTTTGATATGGAACAAGATTATATGATGCCTTCAGTAATATATGAATTGATATGGAACAATAATAATTAAATTGATACGATAGGACATGATGCCTTCAGTTGAGTAGTCGAGAAGAAAATAAATAATAAGAAACATACAATTTTAATTTGGGAAAAGGATTTTCTGAAATGTCTTGTCCAACTAAATCCAATAGTTGCCAGCCATCCTTTTGCTACAAACACAAGACCAATTGACCAGTGGCAGATCAAAGTATCCTAGGCTGGGTATGTGAGATTATTAAGATGAAGAAAGAGTTCAATGCAATTTTCAACTTTTAATAAACTAAATACTCAAACACCTAGGATGTCAAATCTAGTATTATCTTCTTCAAAGCCTGAAATTTCCACTCACTTATAATGTGCTACTCGTTATTGTACACATTTCAACTAAAACAGAAAACACAATTCATTATAAATTAGGTTCACCATCATGTGTTCAAGATTTTGTCCTAAGTTGCATTCATTTATAATACGGGTGAAATTCCCTGCATACAATTGTCGCACAGAAGCTATGCAAATTTCATTTTCATGCTTACAAGCAAATGTACAAGGGGCTTAAACTAGCATGCAAAAGATACACTTCATTTCAGCAGCAGCTCATGCTGACATAAAAATATTGATCCTACGTTAATCTTTCAATAGGTAAAAAAAAAAGTTCCAAATTAGTGGTTATGAAGCACTGTAGTCAACTGACTATGTTACGTGCGCCAGGCTATTAGGAGATAAGCAGCCTCTCGCTGACATAGTTTGTTAGGTCACCATAAGAATAGGATCTAGAGTTAGGTAGTTTGAGAGGATCCTTTAAGATAAGATCTCTAGTTAGGAAGTTGAGGAGATCCTTTAATATAGGATCTATAGTTAGCCGTAGAGCTATAAATAAGTGTAATCAGGGATTGAAGAAAGCAAGCAATAGAACAGAAGAAATCTGTTCTGAGGCTTCCCCCTACGCCTCCTGCCCCTTTGGATTAACGATCCTACCAATCTGGTATTCTAAGATGCCAGGCCCTCCTCCCACCACCGTCCTGCCGCCGTTCTTCACCTGGGCACCGGCCTCCACCGGGCGCTGAACCCCACCTGGGCACCGGTCCACACCTGGGCGTCGAACCCCACCGAGGCGCTGACCCCAACCTCGACGCCAAACACCACCTGGGATGACGTGGCCAAGGCGGTCAACGAACTGACTCGAACTATCGCCGACTTCTCCATTCGCCTCTCCATCTGGGAAAATCAGCAGATGCTGCCCCCATTGGCCACTGTCAACCTTCCACCATTGTTTTCCTATGAGATGCAGGTCTATGGAACGAAGGAGCTACAACCACCGAGCGAGCCGAGCCGCCCCAACACCCTAGCGGCAGACACCGCCGCTGTCACCATGGTCGCTGCAAGCCACCCCCTCATCCTCATCAAGACCCTGGAAGGCGATAGGGCCACAGGCTCGGTCAGCCTGTCGCTGCCCGACATCGTCCAGGCGCCAATCCGCCCCGACTGGACCAGATGCATCCACAAGCTGCTGTCGGGCAACAAGCGCCAGCCCTACACCGTCACCCACCGCGCCGGCCACCAAACCTCGACGGAGACCTCAGCGCTCCGGCCACCGCCGCCCCTCCCATCATCAGGGCGCGCGGCACGCTCATCGTCCTCGGGAACATCCCTGGTGTCGATGTTGCCAACGTCGAGCGCCTCAACCTGCTGGACCTCACCCTTGGTGGCCACCTCGGGTGCCTTGGGATCTGGACCGAGAGCACCCTAAAGAAGCTCGAGGAGGATAGGGGATCCACGGCGACGGCTACTAACCAAGACGCCATCCAAGCTGGCGGTCATCCGCCCATATCACCATCCGCAGCCCCAGATTGAGGACAGCCTCCTACCCGAACTGCAGCTCGAGGACGACCTGGTTGCCAAGGGGAGAGAAATGTTATGTTCGCCAGGCTATTAGGAGATAAGCAGCCTCTAGCTGCTATAGTTTGTTAGATCACCATAAAAATAGGATAGAGTTAGGTAGTTTGAGAGGATCCTTTAAGATAGGATCTCTAGTTAAGAAGTTGAGGGGATCCTTTAATATAGGATCTATAGTTAGCCATAGAAGCTACAAATAAGTGTAATCAGAGATTGAAGAAATCAAGCAATAGAACAGAAGAAATCTGTTCTAGGGCTTCCCCCTGCGCCTCCTGCCCCTTTGGGCGCCGTGAGCACTACGGCGCCAACTCTCTCTCATCCCTACAATCTACGCAACCGTCGTAGGATCAACGATCCTACCAGACTACCTTTGGAAACTGGTGGCAGCCCGAGGTGCTGTAGCCCTCAGTGGGACTCAGTCCTTTTATGGTGTTTTCATTCTTAGTATTGTTAATAAAATGAACTCTTACAAAATTAGTAAAAATCACATGCTGACGGGATCAAATGACCGGTAATAAGCTGCTGGCTGTGTACTCCTATTTAAGACAGCGGTTTCTGAAACCTCAAGAATTGAATCTACGATGCATAAACTGGCATTCGCCTCTGTATCTTTATCTATGAGAAGGCTTAGCTCTGCCTCAACTTCTCATAACTCTCAAGGCCGGACCTTGTACTAGCATTCAAGCAAAAATGCACACTTGAACAACCAGATCTAGTTAATTAGGTAATGAGAGGCCTAGGGAAAAAATGAGGTGAGTGGTTCAAAGTTGTGTTTGTGCAACAGGGAGCTGTCTATTATGCACCCCTTTTATAAACAAATACGAGACAGCGCTTATTGGATATATTGATTTATCAAAGTAGTGTCATTAATTGGCAGGACAGAATGAATGACAATACACTAAAACTGCACAATTATCACTATGACTAGAGTGTAATAAGGCCAATACCTAGTTCCTAGACATAGAACAAGATCAGCTGTTCGACAATGCTCCTTGGCAGAATTCATCTCCTCGGGAGGTAAAGCATCCTGCAAAATGTGCTTACCCATCTAACATCATTGATTGAACTAGCAGGAAACTTAGGAGGGTGTAGATTATAGAAGATGACATTCAGTAAAGTATCAGCAAATTGGTGAAATGCCCGGCTACCCCTGGCAGCAACAGTCCAGTCTGTGGAACCTAATGAGTTTCACACTCAAAAGCATGGCCTCTTAAAAAGTTAATATATACATAAAATCATGAAATTCAATTAAACTTCAAGATACGTCTATTCTAGAGTTCTGATCGCTCAAGAAGCAACAAAGCTACAACTATGATGTTGCTGGTACTGCAAAAACTTTTGGCACGGCCAAAAACGCATGCATGCAAGTGAAAACACAATTTTTTTTGTAATATAGGTCTTTTAGTAATTCAGTAATGGTACCCATCCACTTTTTCACCTTTTTGGAAAACATAGAGGCATTATCGAATTATCTTTTCTAACAAAAACAAATAACATGTTAGCTTTGGATCATTGAATTGATTTTGATGTACTAATGCAAGTAGAACTCTACCAAAGATAGATATTCTGTAGCTTAATATGTTATTTTCTTCCTTTTTAATAAGTAGCTTAATATGTTAAAGATGTTGCATTACCTCCCAGTCTAGAACTGTATCTTTGAGTCTAGCTCCACAGTTCTTATCAGAACAACGCCTTGGAGTATCCTTCAGTCCTATTGTCTCGATTTCAAAATCACGAAGATACCTTCAACATATAGAAGGGTCTCTTAAACAAATCAAGACACGATACATCTCCTTAAAAAGGTGCAAATATAAGAAAATGGAACTATATCATACTCAGTTTTACAACATGGGCAGATCTCCTTAAAAGAATTGCCATGTAACTCTGCCAGCTTCTCCCTTGGGAAACCTGAACGAAGATGTAGGCTATCGACATTCTGGAAAATGGAAACCCCTCAAATCAAATGTGCACCTTAATTAATCCATTACTCACACAGAAAAAAACTAAACGAAATATATAAGGTTAAAGTATTAAGTTAAATATTCATAAGTCGTAAGCATTAAGATGAGCAAAAAGAATATCTGAAATCCCTATGTACTGATCTTGCATTGAGTTCAAGTTCTAGCCAGAATGGCACTATAAATAGGTACCAAATCTTCAATTCGTTATATTTATTTTAAATAGAGCCCACCTGGCTTATGACAAATTTTAGAAGTCCTGATCTCTCCAATTCAACTAGTGCCATATGAGTCATGCTTGGAACAGCTCGATGAAAGGGGAGTGATGCATTTGGAACACCTTTTCCTGCACGCTATAATATATGCAGATAAAATTATTTGTTCAAATAGTAGCTCATCAAGAAGTATATTCACAAGGGAATAGCTGGTACTGAAAAAAGATGGCTGGTTAAAATAGTAGCATGTCGCATTCTACAAATGGTTATCTTTTCCAGGGGGTAGTTAATCAGATATCAATAGGTACTGGTAAAGCTGTTGCCTTGCGAGCATGAGGTCACATGTTCGAATCCTGGAAACAGTCTCTTGCAGAAACGCAGGGAAAGGCTGCATACAAAAGACCCAATGTGGTCAGCCCCTACCCTGGATCCTACGCAAGCGGGAGCTATGTGCGACAGGCTGCCTTTAATGCAATCAGATATCATATCCATATGGAAGACATTTACAGTATAGTATTTTTCATGCACTCGAATCGAATGTGAATTGCATGTACGGAAGACATGCAGAATCACCACAGTAACATCTTAAAATAAATTGATTACACTCTGGCTTCATATCAGGAGGAAGTAATATTGACAATGGTACTACCTGCAAAGTCCAGACACCCTTGGGCCCTCGGAAATCAGGTATGCCTGATGAAGTTGATATTCCTGCTCCAGTAAACACCACTAAATGCTTACTCTGCATTGTAATGGCCAACTTTCAATATATTGTAATACACGACTCAATACTAGAAGTGTAAACATGAACCAAATGGCAGCAACAAACCTTTTGCACCATAGCTGCAAGCTCTTCTATCTGCACCAAAGATCCAGGAAAAAAAATGAAAACAATGTTGGCAAGTTAAAGAAATAATTTGATGAATGCCTATCAATATATAAATAATAAATACAGTATGGAGTTGTAAATTTTTTTAATTTGTTTTAGTATGCTTTACAAAAGCATACACAGTATGAAGTGTGCGTCTGGTGGAATAGCTACAATACCCTTTTGACTATTTTGTATGGACTATTCCAAGGAAACAGCAGGTAATTAGGGGTAGGGGTATTCTTGTATAGCCAAATGTGATCATCGCCCCTTATAGTGGGTCACAGGCACTGTATTAAGGGACAAAATCTGGAACATATAAGGGAAAGTTTTGCCTCACCACTCAATCTCAACGATTCAGCTCTTTGTTGCTAAGTTACTAAATTAAATGACTATCCCGTTATGCCTTGGGCATTATTGTAGTCCACTATCGGTCAGTTGTTCTACTATAAATTCCCCAGAAACCCATATGAAAGGCGAGGTCACACAAATACTGAATTTATGTGCTTCTGTTGTGGCACCATTCTTCTACACTACAAAATTCGTTAATAAAAATGTTTAATTGCACTTTATCTCACACAGTTAGTTACATAACAGGTCCCAGCAAGGATCATGTTAATCAAACTCACAATGATTATAAGTTTAAGAAAATAAAATCAAACACAATATTTTTCTGTTTTTGGTCTCATCACATTGTATTGCAAGTGAATGCTGCTTGCTCTACCATAAGAGAAGAATTTGCGAGAATAGTCTAAAATGACAACGTGGCTAAAAACTACTATCATAATGCCAACAATAGAAGTCATAAAAAATAGGATAAATTCCAATTTACTCCCCTCAAGTATAGTCAAAGTCCAAATAACCCCCTAAACTATATTTTGGTTTATTTTACCCGATCAAAATGTGATTTTGGATCAATTTACCCCCTCATGCAATTTGTATTTTTTTATTTCTCCGTACACAAGCGTAATTTCAAGATGAAACTTTATAAGATGCTAAAGCACATCATTACACATATTAAAAAATACGTCTTGAATTTTTTACCATTATTTTGCATATAGTTTTGTATCCCAAAGATTAATTTATTATTAAATGTCTTTCCCTATAAAAAATTGTAATCATTTTTTAACATGTGTTATGATGTGCTTTATCATATTGCAAAGTTTGATCTTAATATTATCCTTATGTATTCAGGAACAGAAAAGACAAATTGCAAGAGGGGGTAAATTCACCCAAAATCATATTTTGGCGGGGTAAAATAAACCAAAACATAGTTTAGGGGGTTACTTGGACTTTAGTTATACTTGAGGGGAGTTAATTGGACTTTATTCTAAAAAATACAAGTATGTTCATATAGCCAACAAAAAAGGCGGAAAAATCATCACTTGGTGAAATCATGTCAAAGAAACGGACCTTGCTATGGAGGATTTCAGGAGAGTCAAAGATCTCTGGCATTCCCACTTCGCCTATCTCCTCCCGATAAGACAGTTTCTTAGCATAACCAAGTGACATCTTTCAGCCCTTCTCAAGCTCCTCTCAGCCTTTGCTTCCTTCTTGTGAAGTCTATAAAACCCAAATAGTTCAGGTCTTCTGTTAGGGCTGATATTTCCCAATATGTGGGGCACGTACTTCCAATGGTTTACACAATGGATTTAGTAGTATCATTACTTCAAAATAATGAAGTTAAACAAATTGCAGAGGTTTTCAATATAAACAGACAAAACACAATAAATTAACATGAATTTCTTGCCATTCGCTAACTAACAAACAATCATTGAAGAACAGTCTCGAAGAATTTCCGAACTTATATTACTCACAAGTTCAATCCCAACGAAATAAAGAAATTGTTTCAGCACACAGAAAAACCCCATTTCGACATCCCCAATTGCCATTGGGTTAATTATACTGATTTGATTATAAACCCCCAATTACCAGATCAAACAACGAGCATCTGAAAGCGTGGAAAGCTACTTGCCTTCAGATTACACACTGTCCCGTTTGCTCCGTTTCCGGCAGGTGTTGTCGTGCAGCAACCTGCATCCCTTAGCTGCTGCGGCGTCTTGTTACCGCTCCCCGAGGATCTCAAATCAGGGTTAAGATTAGACCACAAGCTCCCTCTTTCTTTTCTGGGAGCTAGGGTTCCTTGGGCAAGGACGGTGAAGGCTCCCGCTTCCCTGGTGCGCCTCCCCCTCTGCCAGGAGCAAGGGAATGAGACGGCCGGGGCGGGCCGCGGGCGTGGGGCTGCAGCAGGGCCTGGGCAGCCAGGGCGCGCGGGTAGGAGCGGAAGTGGGGGAGGCTGCGGCCGGGCGGGGTGGAGGAGGGGGGGGGGGGGGGGGGGGGGGGGGGGGGGGGGGGGGGGGGGGGGGGGGGGGGGGGGGGGGGGGGGGGGGGGGGGGGGGGGGGGGGGGGGGGGGGGGGGGGGCGTGGAGCAGGGCACAGGGCAGGGCGGGTTCACGGGGAAGCGGCGGCGGAGGCGCGAGATGCAGCCGGGGGTGGAGGCACTACGTTCGCTCGCAAATCAACGGCAGGGAGGCGATGAACAGCGGCCGAGAAATCGCCTCAAATAAATAAACCTCTAAACTATTTATTTAGCTTGTAAAAAAGTATTTTTTTAATTTACCCTAGTAAAATTTGTTTTTTTAATTATCTGCACACAATCAAAATTTTAAGATGAAACTTTATGAGACGATAAATCACATTATAGCAAATATTAGAAAAATGAATCTTAAATTTTTTAGTATTATTTTGCATATAGTTCTGTATGCCAATGATTAATTTAGTATTAAATATCTTTCTTTAAAAAAACAATGATAAAATAATTATAGTATATTTTCACATTAGAAGGTAAATTGACCTAAAATTACTTTTGATGTAGTAAATTGAACCCAAAAAGTAGTTTAGTGTGTTATCTGCACTTAAGCTATATTTGAGGGAAGTTTTGTTCACACACGTGAAGTGAAGTAATGAGAGTTTTTTTATTATTTAAAAAAGTATCTATCTAATTTTCAAAATCTAGACCATTTTATTCGTGACATAACAAAATATCATGTCGGAGCGTCTACCCGATGTGATAATTGCCATGTCAGCCGTGGACGTCCGATCCACGTAGGGCATGTCTGATCGGATGCCATAACTGGAATCCCACCGATGCCTATCGATATGAATTGGGTCAGCTATCCTGCACGGCATTCTTCATCATGAGCTCCTCTTTTCCTCACGCTCTCCCTTTCTCTCCCAATCGATGCCGCTTTACCTCTCAAATTCGATCAAGTTTGAGCTCCCTCCTGCCTCAACTTTGGTGCATTGGTTCCTGAAAGGTAATTCTCTCAATTCTGCCAGTAGATTTGAGTTTCATATATATTTTCGTAGATTTTAGAGTAGTTACCGTTTAGGAAAATGAGGATAATTTTTAATGATTTGTACGACCGATTGATTTGGATGCCACAACGCTCGGTTGGCACATTAGTAGTTGTTTGAGAAAGGTACATACCGGAAAGTGACTCTACCTAAAGTGTGAATGTAATTCCATTGCTAAGGTGACATAATTGAGGGATTCAAGAACAACAACACATGATAGGAATTTGAGTTCTCGATCTTTCGGTGAGGTGATACCTATCGATCTGGTGAACTCGATACTCACGATCTAACTACAAACGAACATGTCGTATACGGCTTAGCAATTACAGAGCCAACTCCGAATAATTATATCTCATCAGAATAGTAAGATCAATCTGAACACGTTGTTCAATTTCTTTAAGCAATCGAAGAACAAGAAAAAACAAGATATAGCAATTCAAAATCTCCCAACTGTGAGTTCTCAAAAGCTATCTACTAGGTTGTCGTTGACACAACTGAAAATCAAAAAGTTTACAAAAAGCTAAACTATAACAAAAAAAACTCAAAAGTTTTTGGTGGTGGCTGGAGCTTTTAAATAGGATGAAAGATGACCAGGTGGTGCTAGAGTCATCCTCAAATTTTAGGACGCGGCCCTTAATGGACTCAACTTGATATATGGACCAATGGCCCAAGTTGGGGTGACACAGCATTTTCTGTATTAAAATGATGACTGGCACAGACTCCGATGTTGTATGAATGTGAGGTCAGATCCATTGGAAAGTAGATGTGAGGTGTTTTCCATCATGTATTTGCACGTCCAAATTGGAGTTTGTATAAAGTCGTGGCAGCTATTGCAAGTTGGTGTTATTTATCAGTCCAAATCATGTTCATGTGATGTGTATGTGGTTCCCAATTTTTTATCAAGTCATAGTAATTCTCAATTTAATGAAGATGCGACATGCAATCGATCCGGCATCAAATCAACACCATTTCTCCTCTGTTTATCAACCGTGCAACACACGATTGACCTCGCCAAAAAAGCTAATCCTAGCTCGCAAATCAAAGAACACAAGCAAAACAAGAAAGAATGCAACTCAATTGTGAAATCCGAATTAAACTCACGAAATTGGAATCCGACAAACCGTCAAACGATAAAACTTTTTGATAACAGATTAAAACTTAGCAAAACCTATTATTAATGATGGTTGACACTGTTTATATAGAGTTTAGAGCATCCTTAGGGGCAAACCCTAAATTGGCCTAGGAAAGATACATAGCCCAAGGGCTAAAAGATAGTGTCATAGCTCCAAGGCAGTTTCTGTATATCATCTTGTTTTAACGATTTCTGTTGACTCTGGTTGAAGAGTGAAATGAGACCAGTGTTGTTTGAAAGTTTATTTTTTAACTTTCCATTCATATCTAGAACGTCTAAAATAGAACCCGGATGCGACCTGAGCATCCGTTTTAGTGCGGACTGCTCCTAGAATTCGAGGGCAACTCGACTTCGAGTTGGATTGAATCTTCTCCGATATTAAACTTGCCTTGCTGGTCTTGAGCATCTTCAAGTCTTTCATGCTTTTCTTGACCTTCTTCAATGTTTTTAATCATGATAAAATCATTAGGTAGCAATCTAATTTTAAATGAAGAAAAGCATATGTTTAGGAATGAGCTCACATCTAAATTCAATTTTCTTGCACCAGCTCTCGTGATTAGACCATTTTATAGTAGGTGGAGGAGCATTGTATGTATCTAATGAAGTGATGTCCTCATAATCGCGAGAATATTAACATGGAAGTAGTCATCAGAGGGTATGATCTTCATATCATCCTCGTCACTTGATTTGAAGTCATCCTCGACTCTTGATCAGACTGCAAATAGACCACTCTACCATGTCCTCCAAAAATCATGAAAGATAGATGCCATGGGGTATGTATGTGATCTCATCATCTTCCTCCACTTGATTTAGAGTCGTCTCAACTCAACTTCAGATTTAAAACTAACCATCCCACCGTGCCCTCTAGAAATCTCGAATGATGGGGGCCACGGGGGTATTCTGATGCAGTCATGCGGCATAACAAGGACATATAAGATCTCATCATTCTCTCCTTCTTTTATATAAAGCCATTGAAAATAAATCTAAGACCTTGTGTGTGTTTTGAATGAATTGTGACAAACAATATAAGTCTTTAATATTACTTTGTGAGAATGTGTGCAAGGACAAATTGAAAGAACTGCTATTGACCCCCTAAAAAGAGAAAAGAGGAAAATGATACACGACTCCAAGGCGTTCCATCTTTATTTTACTTGAGTCATAGGATCACCGTACTTTCAAGGGGATTCATTAATTTCTAAAATGAAAAAAATGGTTAAGTGCTCGTGTACTGCACTGCATATTTAATCTTTAACTTTGACTTTCCTATCAATTGGTTCGGGACTTATCAAGTTCTTCATTGAATCCCTTAGGGTTTGACTGAAGGAAGAGGATATTGTGACTGCATTTCATATTTTATTTGCATCGAGCACTTTATTATTTTCATTGTAGGTGTTGCTGGATCTATTACTTTTGAAGATTCATCTCCTGAAAGGTTAGGTGTCACCCAGACTCCATCGAGACCGCTGTGGTGCGATCTGGGAGTTTGTATCACCCTCTTTGATTTAGTAAAGAGAAACCCGATCCTTTATGGATCCCTCAACAGAGATGTAGGCTTTTGTGTGGAGCTGAACTTTGATAAAAAATCTCTATGTATCTTGTCTCCGTTTTGTCTTTTTGTTTAAATTCCGATATTGTCACAAACTAGTCCGAAGAAGACCAGATTTAGACTAGTCTATGTTCTGTTTTTACTGATAAAATTGTTTAAGTAGCATCTTTTCAGGTTGTTGCCTATTTACCTCCCCTCTAAGCAACTTTCAATTAGTATCCGAGCAGGTCTCTCCATTAAAGCTTAATAGATTGGAGAGTTAACGTGTCTAACAAAAAATCAGTTATTCGTCCGCCAAAAGAGATGGAAGGTCCGCTGACGAGCAACTACTCAAATGTGCAATTCGACTACAACGAGCTGAAGTCTGGACAAGGCTCGGGAAAGATTTCTATCTTTGATGGAACTTTCTATGAGCATTGGAAGTATCAGATGTTCACGTACCATGAATCAATGGGGCCTCAAATCTTAAGTATTGAGAAGGGTTTCACCTCTGACGATGAAGAAAATCCTACTCAAAAGGATGAACTCAACATGCACCGTAACGCTCAAGCTGCCTCCGTCATCATTTCGGCTCTAAGTCCTTAGATGTACACCAAGGTGATGAGGATTATAAGTGCTCATCAAATTTGGAAGAAGCTTGAAGTCATCCATGAAGGGACATCACTGTCAAGGAAGCAAGAGAAGATCTCCTAAGAAAATAATATAACTTGTTGAATATGAAGAAGAATGAAGGCCACTAAAAGTACATGGTCAGCACATGGAGATCGTCAACAAAAGAAGAGCGCTTGGAGCGAAGCTTGAAGATCTTGAAGTGAACAAAAGGTTAAGAGCGCTTGGAGTGAAGTTTGAAGATCTTGAAGTGAACAAAAGGTTACTACAAGCTTTTCAACTTTGGAACTCACATTTATACACTCTTGTTAGGGAAAGACAACTTTAAGAGCTTCACCACGGATGAAGTACTTGGAAGACTTCTTGCACAACAGATCAAGATGAAGAAGCAAGAAGCAAGAAGTAAGAAGAGTCAATTCACTAATCGGCAACACTACTTCTAAAGACAAGAACATACCTCTCAAAGTTAAAGGGAAGAAGGTGTTCATTGAAAGCTCAAGTGAAGAAGAAAGTGATGATGATGAGTTCACCTTACTAGTGAAAAAATTCACGAAATTTGTGAAGAAAGGCGGATTTCACAAGAAGAGCTTCAGCAAAGGTAAAAGTAGAAAATCTTGGAGACCTTGTTATGAATGTGGAGAGGATGGTCATTTTATTGCAGAGTGCACCAACGCCAAGAACAAAGAGGAGAAGGAGAAGAAGAAGAACAATGACAAAGAGTACAAAAAAGACAAGAGCAAGAAGTATAATAAGTACAAAGGACAAGCTCATACAGGCCAAGAATGGAACTCCGACTCCGACGCCCATCATGGTGGGATCGCTACCTTGTCCATTGGCATCACTCCAACAAACAACTCACTCTTCGGAAACTTGAGTGAAAGGGTCTAAGGTATCAAAATCTAAGAGCACCATCTCTAGTGATAGTGAAGAGGAAAATGGCATATCTAGCATGCTTGAATTAATGTTAATACTTAATCAAAAAGAAGAAATTGAGAGGCAAGAGGATATTCTTAAGAAGCAAGAAGACTTGATTATTCTTGAAAAGAAGAGAAACCTTAATCTTGAGAATATCCTAGCTCTTGAGAGGAAGAAAGTAGATAAGTTAACTAAAGCTTTGGCTGAAGTTAATGATGAAAGTGAAGCTTTTAAGTTTGCTAATGAAGCAATTCAAGAGAAGTTTAACACTTTGAAAAAATCTATTCTTATTTTAAAGTGCAATTTAGGGAACTTAAGAGAAAAGCATCTTCCTTGAAAGAAGTGTTGTCCCCCTTTGCCTATTTTTTGTGATAGGTGCAAAGATGTTGAGATTAAGAAAATCATCGATAATGAAAAGATGATTGTTAACCTCAAATAACAAATCAAGATTCTCAATGGTCAAGCTCAACAAAGTAAAGTCTCCATTGAGCAAGAGAAAGCTAAGTATGCAAGAGGCGTGGACACAAACATGAGACGATTGTATTGGATACATCAAAGGTAAAAGCCACAATGCAAAGGGAGGCAACTACAAGAACAAGGATGAAACCTCTCCGAACTTCTCTCCCAATGGCACTAATGCATCTCATTTCACTAGCTATTTTATGATTTTAATGCATCTGATATATTAACAAAGAACTCTCGTGGCAAAGTTACTGCTAAGTTTGTTGGGCCACGCCACAAGAACAATAAGTCTTGTGTGTGTGGGTGCCAAAATCTCTTGTTACTAATGTGAAAGGACACAAATAGATTTGGGTACCTAAAAATAAGATCTAAATTATTTTGTAGGACTACTCTGGTGGAAGAAGTTGGGTGATTGACAGTGGATATACAATCACATAACCGAGGAGGAAAAGATGTTCTCTTCCATTGAAGAAAACAAGTCACTGAGTGAAAACATCATCTTCAAAGATTATAGTAAAGGAAAGGTAATGTCTTTTTAGTTAAAACTTTGAACTACAACTTTCTATCCGTATCACAATTGTGTGAGATGGATTATAATTGTTTGTTCACAAATTATGATGTGACCGTTTATAAAAGAGGGAGTTGTACCGTAGCATTCAAAGGCTACTTAAAGGGAAAACTTTACTTAGTAGATTTCACTACTAATGAGGTTGTACCGGATACTTATCTTGTTGCTAAGTCAACATTGGATTGGTTGTGGCCTCGTCGCCTAGACAATATTGGCATGAGGAACCTTCACAAACTCCAAAAGGGTGGTCACACTAATGGATGTTTATTTTGAGAAAGATAAAATTTGTAGCGTGCGTCAAGTCAGGAAACAAGTGGAGTGAGTCATTCAACTAAGAACATAATGACAACTACAAGACTATTGGAAATGTTGCACATGGACTCAATTGACCTCGTGTCATATTTTAGCATTGGTGGTACCAAATATAGTCTTTTTATTATTGATGATTATCCTCGCTTCACTTGGGTGTTCTTTTTGCGTGACAAAGGTGAAACAAAAGGTGTGCTCAAAACATTCTTGAGAAGAGCTCATAACGAGTACGAAGTAAAGATCAAAAAGATAAGGAGCAACAATGACACCGAGTTCAAGAACTCTCAAATAGAAGAATACCTTGATAAAGAAGGCATCAAGCACTAATTTTTAGCACCTTACTCCCCTATAAAAATGGGGTTGCTGAAATGAAGAACCGCACACTCATAGAGATGGAAAGAACAAAGCTTGATGAGTACAAGATGTCCAATCGTTTTTGGGCTGAAGCTGTCAACACCGCATGCTATGCAAGCAATCGTCTTTATCTACACCGACTTTTGAAGAAAACCCCATACGAGCTTCTCACTGGTAACAATCTAAACATCTCACACTTTCGAGTTTTTGGAAGCAAATGATATATGGTAAACAAGAAACCCAAATCTTATAAGTTTTCTCATAAAGTGGATAAAGGGTTCTTGCTTGGTTATGTATCAAATTCTCATGCCTATCATGTATTCAATAAAATAAATGGTTGTGCTGAAATAGCACGTGACGTGATGTTTGATGAACCTAATGGCTTCAAAGAGGGGCAAGTTGCTAATGAAATTATAGATGATGAAGAAGCTCCGACAATAGCGATCAAGAAGATGACACTTGGTGAGATAAAGCCACAAAATAATCAAGAGCCACCATCCATGACAACTCAAGATGAACATGGCATGAGGGAAAGTAAAGAGCCAAATGATGAGATAGAGTAAAAAAATGATCAGGAAGAAAGTCAAAGCAACAAGTATCAATCCATGATCAGCATATTGATGAAGACAATGAAAGGCCACAACAATGAGTACAACACCCAAGAGTACATCAAAATATGCAGCGAGACCACCCTGTTGAACAACACCTTGGAGATATCAATAGAGGGGTAATCACTAGATCTTGAGTAGCTAATTTTTGTGAACATTACTCGTTTGTTTTTTGTTTGGAGCTACTTAGAATGGAAGATGCTCTAAACGACTTGGATTGGATAATGGCCATGCAAGAATAACTCAACAACTTCATAAGGAATGAAGTATGGACATTGATGGAAAGGCCAAAGCAAAATGTTGTAGGAACAAAGTGGTTGTTTCACAAAAAGCAAAATAAAGATGGTGTGGTGGTAAAAAAATAAAGCAAGACTATAGTAAAAGGTTACTCTCAAGTTGAAGGTTTTGACTTCGATGAAACTTATGCTTCCATAGCTAGACTTGAGTCAATTCTTATGTTACTTGCTTTTGCCACTCAGTGATTTTAAGTTATTCTAAATGAATGTGAAAAGTGCTTTCCTCAATGGACCGATCAAAAAAGAAGTGTACGTTGAACAACCCCCAGGTTTGAAAACCAAGAGTACCCAAATTATGTGTACAAGCTCCATAAAGCTCTCTACGACTTGAAGCAAGCGCCTAGAGCATGGTGTGAATGCTTGAGAGACTTTCTTATTAAGAAAGGCTTCAAGATAGGCAAAACTAATTCTACTCTTTTCACAAAGAAAGTTTCTAATGATATTTTTGTGTGCCAAATATATGTCGATGACATAATATTTGGTTCTACTAATAAAATTCTTTGTGATGAGTTTAGCAAGCTAATGACAATAATGTTTGAAATATCTATGATGGCAGAACTAACTTTCTTCCAAGGATTTCAAGTAAAGTAATTAAAAGAAGGGACATTATACGCCAGGATAAATATACTCAAGATATGATCAAAAAATTCGACATGGCAAAAGCAAAACCAATGAAGACTCCTATGCCTAAAAATGGCTATCTTGATCTAAACAAGAAGGATAAATCATCGACTAAAAGGTATACCGTTCCTTGATTGGATCCCTCCTTTACTTTTGTGCATATAGATCTGATATCATGCTTAGTGTGTGTATGTGTGCAAGATTACAAGCCAATCCTAAAGAATGTCATTTAAGGGCTGTGAAGAGTCATACGATATTTAGTCCATACACCGAACCTAGGATTGTGGTACCCCAAAAGCTCAAAATTCAATCTCATTGGGTATTTTGATAAGGATTATGCCGGATGTAAAGTTGACCGAAAAAGTACACCGGAGACTTATCAATTTTGGAAAGATCCCTAGTGTATGGTCATCTAAGAAACAACACTCTATTGCCATATGCACAGCTAAAACAGAGTACATTGTAGCCGGTAGTTGTTGTGCTCAACTTCCATGGATGTGACAAGGACTATGGTTACACTTTGAACCGTATTCCACTCCTATGTGATAATGAGAGTGCCATCAAACTTGTATACAATCCATATGAGCATTCCTGAACCAAACATATAGACATTCGACACCACTTTCTAAGAGACCACTCCATAAAAGGTGACATAGAAATATTTGTCCACTCAAAAACAACTAGCTGATATCTTCACAAAGCCACTAGATAAGAGACGTTTTTGTGAACATAGCAATGAGCTAAATATACTTGATTCTCATAATGTGGCTTGAGATGTTACACATCTCATGTGTCATAGGTGAGACATTTGAAAAACAAAATATTTACAAAATACTTATGTGTTTTTGTTTTTTGAAAAGCTCAAAATGTTTGATAAAATGTATTCTGCCAAGTGTGATCATCGCTGGATGTATTGATTGTCTCTGATTACATTTGACATAATATTCTTCTCAAAAATTGTCCATGAGGATCACTTTTTCTTTCTCGGGTTTACCTACTCAATTCCACTCAGCAGGCACCCAGACAACTCCGCGGGTCCCGGACTAGTTCGTCGTCGGCCAAATCCGTGGAACTCGAACTAGTCAGGACCTCGGTTTCTTTTAAAGCCCGAGTCTTCTTCCTAAACGTTCTATTCTTTTTCTCTCTCGTTCTCAACCCCATTGCCAGCAACTCCCGTGGCTATCTAGTATTTCGACTAGTGGAAAGTTGATCCCCTTAGTGAAAAGGCTTCTCGAACTAGTCCGAATCCCCAAGTTTTGGACTTCCTCTCACACCTTGTGAAGGTATTCTCTCTCTCTAGGGTTTAAGGCAAGAAATCTGGTTGTTTCCATTCATAGATTTCAAATCCCTTCCACGAGGTCACTCCTAGGATGCTATAAGTGCTTTCTACGTAATATGGTTAGGAGTTGTGGTCAGATCTATGAGTTATAAAGATTATTCCTTTTGTTCATTATCGAAATTCGAACAAGTCCGAACCTGCCAGACTAGTCTGCACGTCTCGGACAAGTACAGATCAGAAAGACCAAATGGAATGGTCTAAACAAATTCATAGTTAATTCACCATCACTTTCTAATTCACTATTTTTGATCTTTGTCATCTATGTTCAGCAATTACCAGGTGAGAAGGTGTGACACCCAAAATTTTCAACTATTTTCAATATTTAAAAATTGCAAAAATTCAAATGCATTTCACAATTTAGACTAGTGTGGAAAAATTCTTTTAAATAAATAAATTGCTAGGAGTGCATAGCATTTCATGTCATTTGTATATAATTTAAATAATTAATGGAATGAATAAATAGTAATCAACAAGCTTAATAATTAAAGAATAGAATTAAGAGAAATAGAAGTAAGAAAAGAAATAAAAGAAGAAAAACCCTCTCTTGGGCCGCCTCTCCCTCTCTCCCCGCCGGCCCACTCTTCTCTCTCCCTCCCGCGCGGCCCAGCTGGCCCAGCAGCCGCCCTCTCTCTCTCTCTCTCTCTCTCTCCCCGCCTGTCAGCGCCTCCCCTCTTCCCCAGCCGCGCCGCGCGCCGCCGCCCCGCAACCACCGCGCCGCTCCTCGCGAGC
>BCLG01000294.1:31308-92840 GCA_001602295.1 Zoysia matrella
TCGGACGGTTCACGACAAACCCCGCCCTCTTTTTAAATCACAGCCGCCCGATCAAAATCCAACCGCCCACAGTGAGCCACGTCGCCCCACCGATCTCACCCATCAGATCCAGATCCGACACTCCACGTTGAGCCACGTCACCCGAATAATCAGAACCGTTCATTTTGAAATCAACGGCTTAGATTAATTCCCGAATTATAATTAAAAATAAATTAGAGTTCTTATTGCGTCAGCACGACCTCAGCATGACGTCAGCATACCCAATTAATTAAAATTAATTAGATATTAGATTAATTAATTTCGGAATTTCCAATAATTACATAATCAATAATCTAGAAAATAATTAAAATAATTATTTAATAATTTATTTAATAGTAAATAATTAATAGTTATTTAATAATTAATTATATTAATTATTTAATAATTAATTATGGCACTTTTACAGAAAAACCGCTACACTTAATTTTAATTACAAATCAGCCCCTACCGAAAGGACAAATTTACATTTTAGCCCCTGAACTTTTGGTAATTACAATTTAGTCCTCCAATAATTTTGTAAATTACAGATTAGCCCCTGAACCTTATAAATGCAATAACTTCTGATCCGTAACTCCGATTTAAGAAAATAATATATCAAAATGATCGTATCGAAATAATCTATGCATTCATGACATCATCATACTGATTTTGTTCTGTTTTGTTGCAATTGTTTGACTGTTTGTGTTCTCGTGCGTTAGGCGACTTCGCCCCGGAGCTACAGTTCGTCGAAGACTTCCAGCAACAAGAGTTCGAGACCACCGACTTTTACCCCCAAGAGCAGCAAGGCAAGTGTCCTTGACCATCTTGTGCCTAATTTTCAAAACATCTATCTTGTAGTTTGCATGCTTGTGTCAAATTGACTGCGTACCTATTATTAGAAATTCTTAGTCTTCCATATTATGCCTTGTCGCCTTAGTTTACTTTAATGTTGGGTAGATCACATGCTTATATTGCTACCGTCGGGTTGGGTGTATTTAAATGGATCATTATACATGCTTCACGAGGATTAATGGGAGATTAATAGCAACTTGGATAGTGATGATTTGGGCGATATGGTTGGTGTAGGACGGTGTGCAGGGTTACTGACACTGTTCCTTGGTAAGTTATCTTCCCAAATCTAAGGACCGGTTCGTGGAGCGACCACCCATGTGTTTCCGTACAGCCACGATGCCAAGAATGGGCGCGGCCTGGCGTAGTAAGTGATGAAAACCAGTTCTGTGTGTGCCAGCTGGTGGAGCGGGGAAAGCGGGTTACGCCTGGATCCGCCTGGAGAGAGATGTGTGGGGAAGGGAGGGTTACTCTCAGAAACCATTCGGCACAAGAGGGGGCCTCTCGGGTTCTGGTTAGTTCCCGACGGGTGAAACCTTAGTGGGCACGTACAAGCTGGTGGAAGTCATGGAAAAGCCTTGTAGTGATCTCTTGGCCCTCACACCAAAGGAAGTGTGCGAGTGCGACGGCACAGGCATAATGGAGATTCTTTTAATCACCTGGCAACAGGGGATGAAATCACTACTCGTGGGGAAATTTGTACAACCTCTGCAGAGTGTAAAACTGTCTTGACAGCCGTGCTCACGGTCACGAGCATTGCATGGACCCTCACATGATTAGCAGGAATTAGTAATGGTATTGGTATTGGTTTGGATGGGTGAATCACAGTGGGAGACTGTGATTTAATTCTGTTACTCATTTTACTGTTCATAGGTACGGAATCTTTCACTTAGTAATTAGGTGCTTAATAGGAATTGTGTGTCTCTAATGTGTGCTTTTATGCAATTAAAACCTATATTGCCTGTTCCTTGATAATTGCCACATGTCATATGCTTCCCACACTTGCTGAGTACACCCGTACTCAACCTTGCCTTTATAATTGCTGCTCAGTAGAGGGAGAACCCTGGGAGAACTTTGAAGACCCTGGAGCTGACGTCTAGGCGAGCTATTCGGTCAACTGCCTGTGGAGCCCAGAAGCTTTCGTTTCATTTCCGCTGTTTGGTTTGTAATTTAATAAGACTCTTAGTCTATTCTTGTAATATAGTTAGTTATTCGAGACATTGTTCTGCTTTACCATTTATAAGGTCACTTTATGTATGAAACTTATTCCTGAGCATACATAAAGGGTCATTCGGTTTTAATCATAAAACCGGGTGTGACAGAAGGCAGTTCTTCAAGGAGAGGAACCAAGAAAGTGGGTTCAAAGAAGAGGGGGTTCAACCTCACAGTTGTTCAACGTGATGATGATCCATAAGAGCGAGAGGAGATTCCGAAGAGAATGTTCAAGCCAGTTGATCATGATACAGGCAGGACCAGAACTGATTATATGAGAAACATGTCCGCAGTTGTGGTGAGAAGGAAAGAAGATTGCTATTCTTTGGCTAAGCAATGTGTTGATGTTCGCTTCTGGTGTTTTTTTCATGCAGACTTCTATAACTCAGTATACATGGCTATGAAGACTCCAGTGATTGAGATGCAGTGGGTTGATTGGGCATATATGGAAAAAAGAACTATCCGGTTTTCAATGAGGTGATAGAAGCCTGCCAGTTCCACGGAATCAAGAACATTCTTGGCTTTCAGTATCCTTGGAACAAGGCAGTAATTACTCAGTTCTATGCCACTCTCTACTTTCATACCATTGAAGAGGCCAATATTTCCTAGATGACAGATATGGAGAGGTGTACTATGACTCTGAGGCAGTTTGCTAATTATATATATTGGTTTCTGTGGTGGTTTCTCCAGCAACGTTCATCTTCATAATGAGGTTGTGTTGGATGTCAATTAGATGGACTTCATGTATGACTACTCTTCCAACTTCGTCCTGCCAAACACCACTGGCTTCCTCCCATTCCACAAGGTGATGCATCTAATCTTCTAGGCTAGGAAACTTCTCAAGTGGCTAGGAGGTTAGGAGAAGTTCAACATCTTCAACTTCATATTCTCTGAAATTTTAGACATATCTCAAAAGCCAAATAGGGCGTGCGCCTATGCCCCCTATATCATATGCGTGATTGAAAAGACCACAAAGAAGGTGTTTGTGAAGGAGGAATCCCATAGAAGGCTCCAATCTCAACTTCCAGCGTCCGTGACGAGAGCTCCACCTTCTACTCGATCCTCCACAAGGTGAACCCTTGCTAGTTCTCCTCCTTCCCATGGTACAAGTGGACTTTTCAAGATCCTCAAAGGCTTCTTCAAAAATTTGTCAGAATGACAATGCTAGAGCTCACCAGGAGAAGATTGCCAGAAAGAACACAAGATCTATGAAGGAATGCCATTATCAGCAAGGCATTCCTCAGTGATCGGACAGTTCATATATTGAATCGGACAGTTCATATATTGAAGAAGATGCTCCTCCCATATTTGATTCATTCGCCGAGCTTACAGCTGATGATTATGCTTACTTTGGTCAAGTCCGCCTCACGGTGAGATCATAAAGAGTAGGATGATGATGGTGATGGTGATGATGAGGAATATGATGAGCAGTTGCAGCTTGTTCTCTACTTCTCTTTTTCCTTTTCTGGTGTCTTGACGCCAAAGGGGGAGAAGAATCTACCTTTATCTACCTTTGCGGTGTGATCCTTATGGACTTGATTGTGTTTAAAACTCTGTTTTGTACTATTTCATATTTGTGATGCTTATGTGTGATGAATTCTTGTGGTAATGCTTGTTTGTTTGTTATCTTTTTGCATATAACCCATGGTTACAAGCTAAAGTATTGCATAAGCTTCCATCATTATCTTCGTATGCTTTTGGGAGCACATGATTTTAGCTTATCTTACCATCAATTTGTAACTAAAATCCCAATCGATTATTTTTTTTTGCTTTTGATTGGTTGTCATCAATTCATCCAAAAAGGGGGAGATTAAAAGTGCATCTAGGATCCCGTGTGGGTTTGGGATGAATTATGACAAACAATAGAAGTTTTTGATATCACTTTGTGAGTATGTGTGCAGGGATAAAGATGAAAGAAATATTATTGACCCCTAAAAATAAGAAAAGAGAAAGGTTAATATACGGCTCAAGGCTTGCATTTTCATTTATCTTGAGTCGTAGGATCACCATACTATCAAGGGGGATTCAGTAACTTTAATATGAAAATGGCTAAGTGCTCAAATTACTACATTGCATATTTATTCTCTAAACTTGTATTTCTGGCCTGTTGATTCCGGACTTGTCTGACCATGGGCCGGATTCCAGAGTGGGAGAACAAAGTATAACCTGGACTTGTTTGGGTGTCTGGTCCAAACCCCGTACTCTAGAGACTTGACCTTCAGGCAGAGCTGGACTAGTCTGTTACTCTAGACTAGTCCGCAACCAGACTTGTCTGCTGGACGGGCGGACTTCACTTCAGAGAATGAGCACCTCAGCTAGTCAGAACTAGTCCGGGCCCTACTCGTATTCCAGAGAGATGAACTTTAACAGTTGAACCTTGAGGTCCAAACTTGTCTGGCCCATCCGGACTAGTCAGGGCCTGGACCTTTTTTTTGGAAAGTTTATGTTTATTGATCTAGATAAACCCTTGTCCCAACATCTCAGACTTACTAAAATCTTGAGCCTCATTTTGAATTACACCCTGAGACCCTCTGAGATCCATTCCACCTCTTCTCAAGTTCTTCATTGATTCCCCTAGGGTTAGATTGAAGGAAGAGGAGATTGTGAGTGCATTTCATCTCATTTTCGCATCGAGCACTTGATTGTTTTTATTACAGGTGTTGATGGATCTATTACTATTGGAGATTCATCTTCTAGGCGGTAAGGTGTCGCTTGGAATGCATCAAGATCTGTGTTGTGCAATCCGAGAGGTCTGTATCACCCCTTTGATTTAGTGAAGAACCAAGTTTGATCTTTGTGGTCACTTGGAGAGGTTTAGGGTTGAAAGAAATCCAGTCCTTTGTGGATCCGTCAACGAAGATGTAGGCTTCTTTGTGGAGCTGAACTTTGGTGAAAAATTCTTGTGTCCTTTGTCTCCTTGTCATTTCTTTTTATTCAAATTTCTGCTGCAGACACAGACTAGTCCAAAGTGACCGAACTTGTCCGCCCTATCCAGACTAGTTCGTGTTCTGTTTTTATTGTTAAAATGATTTTTAGTGGTATCTTTTTCATGTTGTTGCCTATTCACCCCACCCCCTCTAGCCAACTCTCAATTGGATGACCAGAATAATGTGGATCTTTCTGCCAGTGAGCACCTTGTTGCGGTTACTGCATGCACTCATACAGGAATTTCAATATGTCTATGCTCCTCCAGCCAGCCTTTCTCCTAGTGGACAACAATACCATGCCATTCCCCTCATTTCTGGTAGTAAACATATTTATGTGTGGCCTTATCGCTACCCCCAAGTGTGAGATAAGCGCAGCACAAGTGCATCTATTCTCCTGTTCTTATAGTTAAGAAAATTTAAAGGACCAGTGTGGTGTTTTCGTGTGGACCAGTGCTTCTCTTTGATGATCTAATTGATGAATTTGTGTAAGGATCAAGGATACCTAGAAGCGAGGGTTGAATTGGTGTGGTCTAGTGTAACTCAATTTTTGCTACAAAATAAAGCTAAGTGACTTGATCACCAATGAGAACAACTTAAGCAATTCTAGTAAACCAAAACCCCTACTAAACTAGTGATCAAAGGTAAACAAAGCGAGCAACACTAGCACGAAAGCTACCACGAGGAATCTAAAGAACAACTTATCACATTACTCAACAAAAGTAAATGCGGAAAGTTAGGAGGAGTGTGAAGAGAACAATTAGTGATATTTCCCGAGGTCTCAGAATGTTGATGCCTCCTCCTAATCCTTGTTGGACCACTCCTGGTGGAGACGTCCCTCCCGCTGTTTTCGGAAAAGTACTCTCTAGGGTACACTTCACTCCCGAAGTGAAGTCATCGGCGATACCGGTTGTAGCAAACAATACACACAAGAGCAAGCCTCCATGGCTCGTGCGCTCCCTCTTGGTATACTTTCAAGTGAGGAACCCAAAACCGCTCAAAAACTTATTGTTGTCTTCAATCTCTTTGAAAGCTCGATCACCGACTCCTAGCCGATCTAGGCTACCAAACCAAGAGTAATAGGACAAGATCAGTCCTCTAAAAGCCTCATAAACTCTAAAAATGTATGAACACTTCTATTCACTCTCCTACTAGCACAAACATTCTCCAACCTTGCGGTGCACCCTCTCCTTGGTGTCCCTTGGTCCCTCACAAGTTTGCTCTAGCAGTTCAGACATCAAGCAGGCTCCTCAACATCCCTCTTTACGATTGATATAGGCTACCAACCCATAAATAATAGTTGGAATATGATGTCATAAAGTTGTCTATTTTTACTCCATATTTCTGTAGACCTAAGAAACAACCTCTCTGGAATTCATTTCATATAACACAGGATTGTTCGATACATAAATTCACCAAATTGTCTAATGACTTTCTCTTTTGGACTCCAAGGGACACCTTCCCCAGACTTCATCTCTGTGGACACTGGACTGTCCGGTCACTGACCTCACCGGACGGTTCGGTGACTCTGCATCTGGCTCCAGAAAACATCTATTTTGGACTCTGATCTTTTAGCTCACCGAACTGTTCGGTGACTGGTCTTGAAGCTGATCGACTTCAACTTGTCTTCAACTTCATCCAACTTGCTTTCTCTGTCATCTTAAGTGCTTTCTGAGGTTATTAAGAGCATTCATATCTCCTATCACTTGTATGACCCGAGAGAAAATGACTTGACCATCCCTTAATATAACCAACGATCCTACAAACTCTCTAGCTAGTCCTTAATCTTTTCCATCTTCACTCTATACTCCTCTTCTTCGGATTGTCCTTATCATCTATCGAGGAAGCCTACCATATTGATGTAGAAAGTGCGGGGTGGAACCTATAACCACACGGGTTATCTATGTTTTTCATTCAGTCACCAAAATTAATCCATACCTTTTAGAGGACTTGAAGGTCATGAAGCTAACACACGGGCAATTTGAATTTCGTGTCATGGCATTTGGACTGACCTGCGCACCAATAACATTTTCTAGTGCCATGAATGACACTTTAGCTCTGGCTCTTTGCAAATTTGCATTGGTCTTCTTTGATGAAATTTTAGTGTAGAATGCTTCTCTAGATGAGCTCCTGAACCACTTACATCAGATATTGTTTTTACTTCACAAAGATCAGTGGTGTCTCAACCTTAGTAAATGTTCCTTTGCACAAAAAGAGATCTCTTGTCTAGGCCACATTATTAGTGACAAAGGTATTGCAACTGATCTTGAATCACCATGATTCAGAATTGACCGCCTCTTCAGGGTGTCAAACAATTGCGGAGTTTCCTCGGCCTCGCTGGTTAGCACCGACGCTTTGTTCAGCACTATAGTGGCATTAACTATTTTCTCACAGACCTTCTTAAGAAGCACACTATGTTCATCTAGACAGACAAGCCTTTGAACAACTGAAACATGCGTTGATTACCACTCCTATTCTAGCAGTCCCAGATTTCTCTCAATGTTCTAAACTGCAAACTGATGTATTGGCCCTGGTATTGTGGCAGTATTGACACAACAGATTGTCCGTCAGCTTTCCATAGTTGAGCTTTGGATCCTAAGAATCAAGGGCTCTCCACCTACGAGAAAGAATATCTCGCCATCATCCTGGTTGTTGCTCACTGGCATTAATCCTACCTGCAGCTTGTTGAGTTCACTATCTTTACTGTTCACAAGAACTTTGCAACTCAACGAGAAACACTTGCACACTATGTGGCAGTAAAAGTTTATTCCAAAATAGCAGGCTTGTCATACGAGATTGTGTGCAAGAAGGAACCGATAACAATGCTGCTGACACTCTCTCTCGACGCTCTGATACAAATCTTCATCCTTTTGTTGTATCTTAAAACACCTCTGCTACGGGTTATTCCTAGGATCAGCAAGCTCAACATCTGCTCGCTAAACATGCTATTGCAGCAACGCTCGACGGTTGGGCAGAATCTGGATCGGCTGTAATCCGACATTTTAGTCCAAGCTTATCGCAGCAGTCCACAACAGTGCTATTGGCGGCTATTCTGACGTTCAGATGACATAGTGGCTTCTGAAGCAGTTGTTTGCATGGCCATCGATGAAGCAGGAAGTTCACACATATCTCAAATCCTGTTCAGTCTGCCAACATGCCAAGCCGGATCATGCCAAATATCCAGCACTTTTGGAACCATTACCAATATCGCATACCACTTGGCAAGTCATCTCATTGGACTTCATTGAGGATTTTCCACTCTGGGTAATAGCATCTGCATTTGGTACAGTTTTCCAAGTTTGCTCATTTTGTGCCAATGCATCATCCTTTTTCAGCTCTGAAAGTTGCCAAAGTGTTTTGGATCAAGTCTATCATCTCCACGGCATGCCACAAACCATCATTTTTTACCGCAATAAAATCTTTACCAGCACCTTTTGGCAGCAACTCTTTCACCTCAGTGATACTCAGCTACGTATGAGCTCCACTTATCATCCACTGAGTGATGGTGAAACGGAGCATTGAATGAATGTTTCAAAACTTTTCTTCGCTGTTTTGTTCAAGCATGCCCTCTCCTTTGGAAAGATTGGCTGTCTCATAAAATTTGGTATAATACAAGCCTGCATTCTGCTTTGGGCTGATCCCCATTTGAGGTTCTGTATGGGAGTCCTCTTTATCATTTTAGTATCGTGGACACTGTTGTGGCACTAGTCGGTGATCTAGCATAATGGCTTGAAGACCGGGAATTGATGACTAAACTCATTTAGTAGCATCTCCTTCGCGCACTAGCAAGAATGAAGCAGCATGCCGACAACAGGTCAGAACACACCTTTCAATTAAATATTTGGGTGTCCATGTAAGCCCATCCCGCCTTAACAATAAGGATTGGGATCCTCTGGTCTAAAAAATGGAAAAGAAACTTGAAACTTGGAAAGGTGGGGCCACATCCTATGGGGGTAGATTGGTTTTGATCAATGCTAGTTTATCTAATTCTCCCATCTATCATATGTCTATGTTCCTTCTCCCAAAAACTATTCTTCAAAAAATGGATAAATCTAGAAGAAGGTTCTTTTGGCAAGGAGGTGATACCAAGAGAAAATACCATCTAACTAAGTGGAAAAAAATTTGTGCACCCAAAAATAAAGGTGGTTTGGGTATTAAGGACCTTCAACGAATGAATGTAAGTTTGTTGTGTAAAGGTGGTGGAAGTTGGAAAATGAAGGAGGACTTTGGCAAACGATTGTGAAAAAGAAATACATAAGCAATAAGGACATTGCTACCCTAAAACATAGAGCCAATGACTCTCCTTGCTGGTACGACCTTCTTAAAGTTAAGGATCTTTATTTATTGGGAAGGTTGTTGTTAAGAATGGCAATGTGGCAAGATTTTGGGAGGATACTTGGCTGAATGAGAGGCCTCTAGCTAGTATATACCCTGACATATACAACATATGTAATGATAAACACATTGTGATTAAAAAAGCCAAGGCCAGAAACTGGAATCTCTCTTATAGAAGATGGTTCTCCAATGACCAGAGAAATAATTAGAGTGATATTCTTCAAAAGTTAGATAAATATGCTTTTTCTAATGATAATGATCAAATCAAATGGGGGCTGCACAGTTCTGGTCGTTTTACAACGAGTTCTGTATATCAAAGGATGTTTTCTGATATGCATAATAAGAAAAATAAACACATTTGGAAAGCTGCTATCCCCCTCAAGAATAA
Organism: Zoysia matrella; assembly: GCA_001602295.1. Taxonomy (NCBI): domain Eukaryota; kingdom Viridiplantae; phylum Streptophyta; class Magnoliopsida; order Poales; family Poaceae; genus Zoysia; species Zoysia matrella. The sequence continues at coordinate 41,035 of BCLG01000294.1, forward strand.
GATCTTTTTTTGGCTTTTGGAACAAAATGTCATACTTACAAGAGACAATATGAAAGCTAGGAATTGGAAGGGCTCTCCTATTTGTGATTTCTGTACACAAGATGAGTCAGTGAATCATCTTTTCTTTCTCTGCCCAATAGCTAAAGTTACTTGGGGGTATGTGGGGAGATGGTTAGGAGCCGATTGCATACCTAACTCCATCCTCCAGTTCTATAGATGGATGTGCAAGCATCTCCCAGGTGAGAGACAGTACTATGTTGTTGGTTTGGCTGCTGTATCATGGTCCTTGTGGAAGATAAGAAACAGAGCTTGCTTTGAGAAGAAACTACCTTCTAACCCTGCAGAGATCATATATCTAACATGTTCATTTCTGAAATATTGGATAGGCCTTCTCAAAAATCTATCTAAGGATGATCTGGTGCGTGGAGTGGAAAGCTTGCTGCAGTCTGGTGCGCAGCTAGAACGGCGACAACTTCAAACCGCGGGTGCTAGTTCTCAGCCGCTTCTTCTTCAATTTCAGGCACAGGATGATGAGGAGAATCAGGAAGCAGAAGACCAAGAGGAAGATCCGGACATGAACTTTTCTTATCCTAAACTTGCTGGATAGCCAAGCCTGTAGTGATTCTAGACGCTTTGTTATCTCTTGCGCTGGTCTGTATTGAAGCTTGATTTTGGCATTTTGGAGTGTGTTGATCGGTGGACCTAGAGTATCTTTGAAACTCTTATCAATCTATGTTTCTGTCCTGATTTCTGTAAAAGCCATCAGACTTTAAAAACTCTGTTTCCGTTATAGTTATAATGGAAAGGGATTCTTCCCAGTCAAAAAAAAGAACACACCTTTCAAGTTGGCGATATTGTCTATCTAAAACTGCAACCCTATGTGCAGTCGTCTATTGCCACTCATGCCAATCAAGAGTTGAGCTTCAAGTTTTTCGGGCCCTATCACATTCTGGCCAAGATCGCCGCAGTCACGTACAAACTGCAGCTGCCATCGTCGAGTTCCATCCACCCATTGTTCCACGGACCACGTGTCTCAACTCAAAGCTTGTGTTCCACGTCATGCTTTGGTTGCTGCATTAGCACCAAACACTTTGGTTTCCCAAGTTCCATTGCAGGTCCTAGAACACCGGTTGACCGATCGCAGCGGCGACCATATCTCGCAAGTGAAGGTCATTTGGTCCGACTTGGAGCACTCGCTTGCCAGTTGGGAGGATGAAAAGGCTCAAAAACTCGCTTTCCAGGTGCGCCTGCTTGGGGACAAGCAGGTCTCGAAGAGGGGGGGGGGGTAGTGTCAGTGCTGCTACTATATCCTGACCGACAGCAGCCCATGAAGACAGCGGCCAACAACTGTGCTTCATCTGGCAACAGCGCAAGAAGGCGTGAGGCGCAGCACGCTTGAACGACATGCCAAAGTGAGGACCGGTGGTCTAGAGTGGCTAGTGATGTAATCGCCTTTGTTTCCTTCTTAAGGAGCCTATAAATATCTATAGAATAGAGTGTCCCCAAGGTACGCCTTCATGACAAAATATCGATATAATAGATTCCCTCCTCTCTATTCCTCTGTTTCCCGCTGCCATCTCCTTCTTCCCACTAACATAATGACACAGAAAGCAAGGCCTTGCAGGAGCCTATAAAATGACCGATCCTCTACAGGTCCAACAGTTACCCAAAGAAGGATGCCAAAAAAGGAAGGCATTGACCGGAGTTAGCTAGACATTGGAGAAATCAGGAACTGAACCATATGTTATCTTCTTATTGTCCCGTTGTTCATAACTAATACTCCCTCTGTCATTTTGGGTTTGGGTTTGCACATGAGAGTTTGCCCCTTGTATGTGAGATCGGCGGTGGCTGTGAGCGACAGCCCCTGCTGGGCACAATGAAAATATTGTGTCTGAACTGCTGGGATCTGGGGCAACCCACAGCAGTTCGAGAGTTGCATAGCTTATGTGAGCCACATCACCCATCTTGGTTGTTTTTTGTCAGAAACATGAATATTTCATAATAAAGTAAATTTTTTGATCCGTAATCTTCACATGACCAATGGCTTGGGAGTGGGAAGTTTTGGACGTGGAGGGGATTTGGCACTGCCATGGACCTAAGATTTTGGATGTGAAGTTAAGTAGCTATGACAATCTTCATATAGATGTCACTGATGGGAACTCAAATACAGGTGTGGACAAATGGAGATTACATGTTTCTATGGGGAATCCCAAAGGGAGTTAAGATATAGAAGTTGGGAACTTCTTAAGTGTTTCAAGATGTAAAACCAGCTGCCGTGGTTGCGTGTAGGTGCCTTCAATGAAGTGTTACATGTAAAGGAGCAATCTGGTAGACTGGTGAGGTCAGAAAATCAGATGGATGGCTTTCGGGAGGCGGTAGAAACATGCGGCTTTTTTATCTCGGGTATATAGGACTGCCTTATACCAGGGGAAATAGATAGAGTGGAGCAAACTGTTGTATTTGGGAAATTTTTCAGTGGTACCTTCCCCAGCACACACCTCTCTCTCTTATATTCAACCATTCACTCAAAGGTCCCTTACAAATATTATATTTACATTCATACACCAACACTCCCCAGATGGGCTAAATATATTCAACATGCCCATCTTGTTACATGCCACTTCATGTGAAACAATCAGCTAATTGATTGCGAGACTTGACACACTCTAACTTCAAAACCCCGCTGTCAATCTTCTCCTTGATAAAGAACCTATCAATCTCAACATGCTTCATTCTATCAAACTGGACTAGATTATTTTCAATGTTGATTGCAACCACATTGTCACAGTGAAGCAACATAGCCTCATTTCTCAACAACCAAAGCTCCCTCAGTAGACCTTTTAACCACATCATTTCATATAGGCCCAATGCCATCGCTCTATACTCAACCTTTGCAGTAGACAAAGACACCACAGCTTGCTTCTTGCTTCGCCATGAAACAAGATTACCTCCCACAAACACATGATATCCAGATGTGGATCTCAGATTATCCCTGCAGCTTGCCCAATCTATATCACAATATCCCTCCAGATCTAGGTGTTGGTTCTTCCTAAACCACAACCCCTTTCCAAGGGTTCCTTTCAAATATCTCAGAATTCGGTAAACCACCTCCATGTGCCCTGTCCTAGGATCATGCATATATCTACTCACCACACTCACTGCATAAGAGATGTCAGGTCTTGTATGGCATAGATATATCAACCGGCCCACTAGCCTTGGATATGTCTATCGATCAACAGGATCACCTGATTGAGCACACATCTGAAGATTTTTATCGATAGGTGAACTACATGGGCGGCATCCAAGTATCCCCGTCTCTGCCAATAAATCAAGCACATACTTTCTCTGAGAGAGAACAATGCCTTCGGACAATCTAGCATCTCAATTCCAAGGAAGTATCGAAGAGCTCCTAGATCCTTTACCTCAAAGGCTTTCCCAAGCTTCTTCTTCAAAGACTTGATTTCCTCCACATCCTCTCCAGTGATCACTATATCATCAATATAAACAGCCAAGATGGTAATATAAGATCCCCGATGCCTGTAAAAGACTGTTTGATCTCCATTGCATTGAGAGTAACCCATATCACACACTGTCCGTTTGAATCGACCAAACCATGCACGTGGAGACTGCTTCAATCCATATAGTGACTTCTTGAGCATGCAAACCTTACCTACAATTTGGCTATTTGCAAATCCAGGTGGAATTTCCATATAGACCTCCTCTTGTAAGTCGCCATGAAGAAATGCGTTCTTCATATCCAGTTGATAAAGGGGCCAACCGAAATTCACTGCACAAGACATCAATGTCCTCATAGTGTTCATTTTTATAACAGATGCAAAGGTTTCATCATAGTCAATTCCATATGTCTGACCATAACCTTTCACAACAAGTCTTGCCTTGTATCTGTCAACCTTTCCTTCGGGGGTCTGCTTCACAGTGAAGACTCATTTACAACCCACAACATTCTTTCCTTCTGGAAGGTGAACAAGCTTCCATGTCTAGTTCTTTTCAAGAGCAAGCAAGTCTTCTTTCATTGCATCTTTCCACTTTGGATCCTGTTTTGCATGCCGCCAGTCCTTCGGAATAGGCATTGTCTGTAGTGATGCAATTAATGTTCTATATGCAGGTGAGACGAGAATATGAGATGAAATTAGCAATGTCATGACCAGTACTAAGATGCTCAAAGCCAAGACGAATAGGAGGTTTTCCAGCATTGACTCTAGGATCTCAACATTGTGCAAGAGTCAGTTCTACATGATCATTGGTGGGAGGAACTCCATCTATCGAAGTCGGTGAGCTTGATGAATAGGGACCCAAGGAAGGACTTGGGACTGGAGAATCAATTTCTTGCGGCTGTGGTGGCTCAACCTGCTCCATTGGCTGTGGTGGCGCAACCTGCTCTCCTGATTCCTAAGCTTCCTTCTATACACAATAGGTTGCTTCTCACCAGTATTTGTCTCATCCATCTTAGCTTTCTCATTTTGATTCTCTCCCATGTGACTAGTGGGACAAGGAATTGTTCCAACAACCACCACTTCATTGTCATTATTCATATGGACATCACTATCCATTGTCTCAACGGCCTCCTCCAGAGGAAACGGAATTGTTCCAACAATTACCTCCCCTTTGTCATACCACCATTACCATTATGCTCAAAATTCTCCCCCTCTCTTCTGTCAGTCCCATCGACTGAAGAGAACTCCTCCAAGAACTGGTCAAGATCACTTTTATTTGAATAGTTTGGTTGTGACTCATAGCAAGTCACATCCATACTTACAAATAATTTTCTTCCAATAGGATCCCAACATTTGTACCCCTTCTGTGTGGAGGAATAACCAACAAATATACACTTAACCGCTTCGGGGTCCAACTTCCCTACATAAGGTCGATGATCTCTCACAAAGCACACACAACCAAACACCCTTGGTGGGATTTTAAACTCTCATTGTCCCAGTAAAAGTTTAGCCGGGGACTTCATACCTAGGATCCTTGATGGCATCCGGTTTATAAGGTATGCAGCTGTCATTACCGCCTCACTCCATAGATATTTTGGCACATTCATCTGAAACATCATAGATCTTGCTGTCTCTAACAAGTGCCGGTTTTTTCTCTTAGCTACACCATTCTGTGGTGGTGTACTAGGACAAGTGGTTTGATGAATAATCCCACAATCTGAAATATATGACATGAACTCATTATTCACGTACTCTGTCTCATTATCACTACGGATGATTCTCACCTCAGCATTGAATTGATTAGTAACCAATTTGTGAAAGTCTTGAAAGCATAGAAGAACCTCATTTTTGTGCTTGAGCATATAAATCCAAGTCATAAGAGTATTGCAATAAATAAAAGTGACAAACCATTTAAAACCACTCACAGAAGTAACTGAACAAAGACCCCATACATCAGAATGTATCAATATGAAAGGTTCATAGCTATGGAGACCAATGCTTCTATAGGTGGATTTTGTATGTTTGCCAAGTTCACATGCATCACATATGAGCTTTCTTTTGTCCACTTTCTTAAAGATATCAGGATACATTCCGCTGAGACTTTCAAAAGATACATGTCCTAACTGACAATGAAGTAGCATGATTTCCTTCTCATCTCCTTCTGTAATTATTGCCAGAGCTGACTCCTCATGATTGATATACCACAATCCATTATGCCTGATTCCAGCTCCAATCCTTCTCCCAGTCCCCTTCTCTTGAAATACACAAGAGTGCTCATCAAATATAACAATGCATTTAAATTGATCAATAATTGAACTGACAGAGAGAAGGTTGACTGGAAATGAGGGAACATGCAAGACAGATGATAGACTAAAATAAGGTGTACACTCGACAGATCCTACACCATGGATATGTTGAGAGGTACCATCAACAATTTGGATAGTTTCAGAGTGAGCATAAGAGTTGTATGTGCTAAAAGAATGAGATACTCCTATAACATGTTTAGATGCTCGTGAATCTATGACCCAATCCATGCAATGTCTATATGAGGAAGAAAGTGCTTGTGCCTGAGTACCTTCGCCCATGCGGGCATAGTTGGCAATGTTACCGAAGTGACTGGTGGTGGATGCTACTGTCACAGGGTCAAGTGAGATGCCGGCAGAGTTCCCAGAAGCTTTATCCTTCTGCCATTGTTGCCACTGCTTAGTTGTTCTACCGTGAGAATGATGGATGAATCTTCTTCTGTGACAGCCACATTGGCCCTAAGTCAAACTATAAGTCAAACTATACTAATGACACTAATGATGATGATGTGGCTAACATTGTTTGTGAGAATTTCTTCTTTGTGTCTTTAATAGAGCCCAAGAACATTGATGAAGCTGGAAGATCATAAATGGATGTTGGCTATGCAAGAGGAACTCAAGAACTTTGAGAGGAATCAAGTTTGGGAATTGGTGAAGAGGCCGAAGCACAAGAACATCATTGGTGCTAAGTGGGTCATCAAGAACAAGTAAGATGAGAACGGGAATATCGTGAGAAACAAAGCAAGACTCGTGGCCAAGGGTTACTCTCAAGTTGATGGGGTGGACTTCGACGAGACTTTTGCCTCCGTGGCTCGACTAGAGTCTATTTGAACCTTGCTCGCTTATGCTTCACATTTTAACTTCAAATTATATCAAATGGATCTGAAGAGCGCATTTCTTAATGGCTATATTAATGAGCTGGTTTATATCGCACAACCACCCAACTTCGAGGATCCCAAGCATCCGATCACGTCTTCAAGTTGAAGAAGGCGTTGTATGGACTCAAGCAAGCACCAAGGGCATGGTATGATCAGCTAAGAGATTTCCTCACCGACAATTCAAGATAGGGAGTATTGATAACACTCTTTACTAAACATGTTGATAATGATCTCTTTATTTGTCAAATATATGTGGATGATATTGTCTTTGGTTCTACTAATGAAGCTTATAATGCTGAATTTTGTGATCTAATGGCCAAGAATTTGAGATGTCCATTATAGGAGAGCTTCATTTGTTCCTCGGATTTCTAGTCAAGCAAATTAAAGATGGAACATTCATCTATCAAGAGAAGTACACAAGAGATCTCATCAAGCGCTTCAGAATGGAGGATTCAAAGCCAATCAAGACTTCAATGTCCTCAAATGGTATTCTTGGCCCAGATGAGAGTGGTAAACCAGTTGATAAAAAGCTCTATCGATCTATGATTGGTTCTCTATTATATCTTACCGCCTCTCACCCGGATATTATGTTTAGTGTATGCTTATGTGCTCGTTATCAAGCTAAGCCTAAAGAATCTCATTTAAGTGCTGTCAAAAGGATTCTTAGGTATCTCAAGTATACACTAACTATGGGTCTTTGGTATCCAAAAGATGGAGGTTTTGATCTTGTTGGGTATTTTGACTCAGACTTCGCCGGTTGCAAAGTAAGTAGAAAGAGCACCTCTGGTGGATGTCAATTTCTTGGGAGATCATTGGTTGCTTGGAGCTCTAAGAAGCAAAATGTCCTGACTCTCTCAACGGTCGAAGTGGAATATATGGCAGCCGGTGCTTATTGTGCTCAACTCCTCTACATGAAGCAAACTCTCATGTCCTATAGATTGGTGTATAATCAAATTCCTATATATTGTGATAGTGAAAGTGCAATCAATATGGCACTTCATAAGGGTGATCATGGGCATGCTAAACATATTGAGGTCAAGCATCATTTCATAAGGGATCATGTTGCCAAGAAAGATATTGAGCTTATTAGTGTGAGGACAAATGATCAATTGGCCGATATTTTCACGAAGCCCATTTTATGAGAAGAACTTCAACAGGCCAAGAGGAGAGTTCAACATTCTTGATCTTTCGGACTTCACTTGAGTAACCTCCAAAGCATAGCATTTCCTTGTATATACTTGTTTGCTTGTGTTTGCTTTGTTTTTGTTATTCTTCTTGTTTTGTAGGACCATCATCTAAGCCTTTCAAAACAGCAACGATCATGGAGAGCTTGGGACAAATGTTCACAGGGTGCCCAAGGCTAGGAGATGAGGATCATTGTGAGTAAGCTTGCGAAGGGATTCAAATGTGATGAGGGTATTTCTTTTCTAGTTCTTCTTCATCATAAGCATGCTTCTTTTATTCTTGTTCTTGCATTCATGTGCATCTTATGCATTGCATCTTTGTGTCTTGACGTCAAGCATGGTTTTAGGAGTGACTCATAAACAATATAAGTTGATTGCTCCTAGAACTTTTTTATAGCAATTGTGAGCTTCATGCCATTGAATCACAATCTTTTGAGCTCTAAGGATAAATCCACTTACGCGGCTCAAAGACTATGGTTCATACATTCTCATATGCATCACTAACCCCCTCATGATGAAAGAAGAGGAAGTTTCTTGAATGATATTTTACAGGAAAGATACTAACTCGAGGGGGAGAAGGAGATTTGAAATCAAGAAAGATGATCAAGACACAAGGAGACGATGAATAGAGTCCATACTTGAAGAAGATCCAGTAATATTGTTTCATATCTCATCATGATTAATGCTCTACTGTATCCTCCTCCTTTGTGGTTTTCCTTTTTGGTTGATAGATGACAAAGGGAGAGAGAATTGAAGATGATAAGAGAATTGGAGATGATTGAGGATGCTCAAAGGAGATATGAAAAGATGATGATCAATGAAGGAAATGAAGACTTGATGATTGGAGAGAGAAAAGTGACAAGAAAAGTGGTTAAGAAATCAAAGGGAGTAATCTTTCCTATTCCTCTAAATCCGTTGATTACTATCCTTTGCCCTCTACTCGTCTTGTGATTATCTTCTATTTGTAGGAGACGAGAAGAGGGAGTCAAAGAGATAAAGATGAATGAAGTTACTATCAACGAAACCAATCAAATCAAGAAATATGATGAGAGTAAGCAATGCACTTATCGAGGAGGAGATCTAAAGCTAAAGTATGAAACCTCATGCACTTTTGTGGATGTCGTGTCAAGAGATGGTAAGATAACTTGCGCCTATCTTTTCTTTTAAGGTTGTCTCGTGCTTTCATTCCTATCTTTGTATCATCTCGATCATTTGCATCATGGTTGTCATCAATCACCAAAAAGGGAAAGATTGTTAGCTTCATGACCATTGAAGCCCCTCAAAGGTATGAATGATTTTGATGATTGAATTAGAACAATGAACAAACTCGTTGGATGCAGGTTTATCAACACTATTCTACACCTCTACGAGTTGGTTACTTCAAGGATGTTCAAGTCCCCGATGTGTTTCCAAAGAGAAAGCTGTTCCAAGGCTAAGAATGATCTAGAGCCATGTGTGACTTAGTTTTTAGACCTTGTGTCTATAGGAAACACTGGTACTATTAAGAAGGGTTAGGTCACTCGTCTCAGTTATACAGGAATTAGGGTGTGTGGAAGCTCTAGGTTCTCTGGGGCTCTTGAGTGATCAGTGGAAGCTTGAAGATGTCATGAGTTGCAGCGAGAAGCATGAAGATCTTGAGAAAGTCAAGTTCCAGCAGCTGAAGAAGTCACCGGACAGTTCGATGAGGGTCAAAGCCAGGAGTCCAGAGAAGATATTTTCTGAAGGCAGTGAAGCTGGAGTCATCAGACAGTCCGACGAGTGTCATCGGACAGTCCTGTGAGTGCAGGAGCTCGAAGTCCAGAGAAAAGTGATCTCTAGAGTCAAGAGGAGGAGTCACCGTGCAGTCCAACGGTCAGTGACCGGATAGTCCAGTGAGCCCAGGAGGTGGTGTCCAGAAGAGATGTCCCTGAAAGTCCAAAAGAGAAGTTCACTGGACAGTCCGGTGATGGTATGAACCGGACAGTCCGGTGTTACATGGAATGGATTCCAAAGAGGTTGTTTTCTGTCAGAAAAAGACTAGGAGTCACCGGACAGTCCGGTGGTCCCAGTCACCAGATAGTCCAATGACTGCAAAAAAAAGTCAGCTTTTTGGCAACAGCTCTCAATGGTTGTTTCAAAGCTTGGGCCTATTTAAACCATTGGGGGAGCTGTTGTCGAGTTTGCTCACGGCCAGAACAGTTGGAGATCATTTGTCAAGAGCCAAAGTTCACTAAGGGAACACAAGAGAGCATCTAGTGAGATCTTGAGTGCTTGTGAAGAATAGCAAATAGCATCCATACATTCCTAGAGCTTGTGCGGCTGAGAGGAGTGTCTTTGGCTTGTTACTCTTGGTTTATGGCAGCCTAGACCGGTTAGGCATCGTTATTTGAGCTTTCGAGGAGATTGTGGAAGACGACATCAAATTTGTACGCGGTTCTGGGTCCTCCGCTTGAAAAGAGATTGTGAAAGCTCGGGCAACGATGCCTAACCGGTCTAGGCTGCCATAGACCAAGAGTAACAAGCCGAAGACACTCCTCTCAGCCTCACAAGCTCTAGGAATGTATGGATGCTCTTTGCTACCCTTTACAAGCACTTAAGATCTTATTAGATGCTGTTTTGTGCTCTCCTTGATGAATTTTGGCTCTTGACAAATGATCTCAAACTGTTCTGACCGCGAGCAAGCACTATAACAGCTCCAACGGTTTAAATAGGCCTCAAGCCCTTAAACAACCGTTAAGAGTCGTTGCCAAAAAAGGTGTCTGCTATTTGTAGTCACCAAACTGTCTGGTGACTGGGACCACCAGGCTGTTCGGTGACTCCTGGTCTTCAACTGGCAGAAAGCAGCCTCTCTGAAATTCATTCCTTGTGACACCGAACTGTCCGGTTCATACCATCATCAGACTGTACGGTGAACTTCTCTTTTGGACTTCCAGAGACACCACTCCTGGACACCATCTCCTGAGCTCATCGGACTGTTCGGTCACTGACCGACAGACTATCCGGTGACTCCTCTTGACTCCAGAGAGCACTTCTCTCTGGACTTCGAGCTCCTACACTCACCGGACTGTCCGGTGACTCCCGTCGGACTATCCAGTGACTCCAGCTTCATTGCCTCCAGAAAACATCTTCTCTGGACTCCTAGCGTCGACCCACACCGGACTGTCTGATGACACCGACAGAATGTCCGGTGACTCCTTCAGCTGCTGAAACTTGACTCCTTTATGCTTTCCGCTGCAACTCTTGACATCTTCAAGCTTTAACTGATCACTCAAGTGCATCAGAGAACCTAAAGCATCCATACACCCTAATTCTTGCAAAACCGAGATGAGTGACCTGACCCCTCTTAATAGTACCGGTGTTTTCTATAGATTCAAAGCCTAAAAACTAAGCCACACATGGCTCTAAAACATCCTTAGCCTTGGACTAGCTCCCTCTTTAGAAACACACCGGAGACTCGAACAACCTTGAAGCAACCAACTCTTAGAAGTGGAGAATAGTGATGATACGAGAGTTAGTTCATGGTTCTCATTCAATCATCAAAATCATTCATACCTTTGAGGGGGCTTCAATGGTCATAAAGCTAACAATGATTTACAAGATTATCAAAAAACAAGGGAAAAGAACTTGATGATCAAGAGAAAGAGTTGAAGATAAAAAAATTCTCATAACAACACTTGGTAATATTGTTCTTTACTTTTCATTTCTTGTCTATACCCTTCTATTCTCTTTCCTTGGGTGTTCTGTTTTTGTTGTAGATGATAAAGGGTGGGAGAAATACATATGATCGAGGACAAAGAATCAATTTGAAGAGATCACCCAAGGAAAACCCTAACCAGATCCTTACTGCACAGGAGGAGAAGCAAAAGGCAGTGGGTGAGTTCTATGTTAACCTCCTTGGGATGGCAGGTCAGCGAAGTATCTCCTTGGACCTTGCTGCTTTTCATGTTCAGCATTATGAAATTTTCAGGAGCTTGAATACGGTTTCTCAGAGGATGAGATTTGGGCAACTATTCGGGATACGCCCCTTGATAAGGCGCCCAGTCCGGATGGATTCACTGGACGTTTTTACAGGTCATGCTGGCCCATTATCAAAGCTGACATCCTAAGAGCCCTGCAACATCTACATCAAGGGCATTTTGTGAAGCTGAGGCTTTTAAACTCAGCTTTTGTCACTCTGCTATCCAAGAAGGCAGCTGATTTGGAAGTGAAGGATTTCCGGCCCATTAGTTTGATACACAGCGTTGCGAAGTTATTGACTAAAATCCTTGCTAATCAGCTGGCTCCTAAACTTGCTCTTGTGTCACCGAATCGAAGTGCTTTTGTTCGGAAAAGATGCATCCATGATAATTTTTTGTTGGTCCAACGAACAGCTCGAAGTTTGCATAGAAAAATAGTGCCACATATTCTGCTCAAGATTGATATTTCAAAGGCCTTTGACACATTCTCTTTGCCTTTTTTGCTGGAAGTGATGCAACACCTTGGTTTTGGGCACAAATGGTATAATCTGTTGAGTGGCCTTTGGGCGACATCTTCTACCCAGGTGCTTCTCAACGGGGTTCCGAGGCAAGTAATTTCCCACCAACGTGGTCTTCGACAAGGAGATCCTCTCTCCGATGTTATTCGTTTCGTTTTGGCTATGGATATTCTGAACTCATTAATCATTCAAGCTTGCAGCGACAATCTCCTGCAACCTTTGGCTGATCATCGGGTCAAACACCGTATCTCCTTCTATGCGGATGATGTGGTAATGTTCCCCAAACCAGCGGCCCTTGATCTAGAACTCACGAAGCAAATCCTTCAAGCCTTTGGAGACGCTTCTGGTTTACATACTAACATGGAGAAGTGCTCGGTAACTCCTATTCAATGTCAAGAGGATGACATGGCTCTGATCTCAAGCTGGTTACCGTGTGAAGTGAAGAGTTTCCCCTGCACATATCTAGGCCTCCCACTCTCGGTTACGAAGCAGACTAAAGCGGATCTCTTACCGCTTATTGACAAGATAGCAGATTACTTACCGGGGTGGAATGTCTTGCTAATGAATAAGGCCGGAAGGCTCTCTATGGTTAAGGTTGTGTTCACTGCTTCCCTTATCTATCATATGATTGTGCTTGATCTGCCCAAATGGTCTATCAAGGCAATTGATAAAATCCGAAGAGGTTTTCTTTGGAAGGGTAAGATAAAGGTGAATGGTGGAAGTTGTCTGGGTTCTCGGCAGCGGGTACAGCATCCGCTGCACTATGGAGGCCTGGGTGTGCACAATTCGGAAATGCTTGAATGGTCTCTCCGAATCCGATGGTTATGCCTGGAAAAAACAGATAATAACCAGCCATGGGCTGGTTTAGATGTCCAAGTGCCTCAATGTGTGCGCTATGTTCAAAATGGCAGTGCGTTCGGAGGTTGGAAGTGGTGAATCTATCAAGTTTTGGCTTGACTGATGGTTGGATGGCAAAACAATTGGTGAGCTGGCTCCTGCTTTCTTGGAACTAATACGCCTTAGAGTGAAAAAAAAATTGGACAGTGGCACAGGCTCTTACCAACTGGGCATGGGTGTCGGATATCACAGGGCCTCTTTCAGTACAAGCCATAACTGAATATCTCAGGATTTGGCACTCAGTTTACGGTCTGGTACTGCAGCAAGAAATTGAAGATTGTCACATTTGGAAGCTCTCGCACACTGGTGTCTATACTAGCAAATCAGCATATTAATCCTTTTTCACTGGAGCTGTTCGCTTTGCACCTTGGAGGCGCATCTGGAAAACTTGGGCACCATTGCGCTGCAGGTTCTTTTTATGGCTTGCAAAACTCAACAGGTGTTGGACTGCAGATTGGCTGGAGAAAAGAGGGTTACCCCATCCTGCTGCATGCTTGATCTGTGACCAAGCTGAGGAGACTATTAACCACATTTTGATTTCCTGCATTTTTGCGAAACAAGTGTGGCGGTCCATCCTGCGAGCAGTTGGTCTTTTAGAAGTCTCTCCGATGTCAACCCCCAGCAAGTTCTCAGGTTGGTGGTCGCGGGCAAACAACACTATCACGAAGGAGCTAAAGAAATGTTTCAACTCTTTGGTAGTGTTAGTTGCTTGGGAGCTGTGGAAACATAGATGTGATTGTGTTTTCAATGATGCATCTCCTAGTTTGGCTTAGTTGGCATGGAACATTGCACAGGAGGGTCATCTCTGGTGCCTAGCAGGGCCATGGACTTGCAAATCCTGTTGGCCTGAGTTGTCGTAGTGTCCTAGTTTTATTATCTATGTAACCTTCTTGTTTATTTTTATTTGGAGGGGACTTTCTCTTCCCTCCTATCTTTTTGTACCTCTGTTTTATCCTTCTTTTAATGAAATGACGCGTAGTTCTCCTACGCTGTTCGAGAAATTTTTTTTGAAGAGATCAAGAATGGAGAAAGACATGATGTTCAATATCAAGACAATGTAGAAAAGAAGAAGATCTAGGTGAGAATGAGCATGCATAAATCTAGGGGAGCATGAAGTTAACATATGAAACCCCATGATGGTAAGACAACTTGCTATATCCTTTACCTTATATATGATCTTGTGCTTCAATTAAATCTACTTCAATATCATTCCGATCATTTGTATCTTAGTTGTCATCAATCACCAAAAAGAGAAGATTGTAATCTTCATGACCATTGGATCAAGTATATTCCAAAGATATGAATTATTTTGGTGATTCAATAAGAACCATGAACTAACTCGTTGGATGTAAGTTCAACAATACTCTTCAACCTATCTACGAGTTGGGTTCCTCAAGAATGATCGAACGCCTCCAGAAGCTTCAAGGTTAAAGATTAGTTAGAGACTTTGTGGCTTAGTTGTAGGCCTTGAGTTTATAGAAAAATTAGTACTATAAATAGGGTCAGGTCACTTCTCTTAGTTTTACAAGTGTTAGAGAGTATGGATGCTTTACGCTCTCAGAGGCACTTGAGGATAAGAGTGATGAAGACATCCATTCATTGGATATACACAATGCTCCTCCACTTACTACAGATGGTCCAATCACAAAAGCTCATGCACGACAATTGAACTTAGAGGTGATCTTGTTCTTAAACACATATTTTTCTTTTTTTTGAAAATATGACTTTATCATGATTAGAAACAATGGAAAGGACCAATGAAAGTATGAAGAAGGATTTGGAGATGCTCAACCAGCAAGGTGGGTTCAATCTTGGAGGAGATTCAATCCAACTCAGAATCAAGTTACTCTCGAGATCCAGGAGCAGTCCACACTAAAACGGACGCTCAGGTCACATCCGGTATCCATTTTGGACATTCTGGATATAGATAGAAAGCTAAAAAGATACCCTTTCCAATGGCACCAAACTCATCTCCAAATTCAATAGGAGTCGTTGGGAATCATCAAAACAAAATGATGTCAATAAATTACCTTGTGCTGCGATACCATCTTTTTGCCCTTGGGTCGTGTACCTTTTCTACACCCATTAGTATTAGGTTTTGCCCCTAAGTACGCCATAAGCTTTATATAGACAATAGCTGTCATCATTAGGCTGAGGGATTTTGCTTAGGTTATTCTATTATCTTATAATTTTGCCATCATACGGTTTGTGAGACCCCAACTTGTGAGTTTAATTGAAATTTTGCATTTGTGTAGCGTTCTTTCTTGTTCTTACTTGTGTTCTTCGATTCGCATATAAGGATTAGCCTTCTTGACGAGGTCAACTGAACATTGCATTGTTGATAACTATAGGAGAAGTGGTGCTGCAATTGCGGGATTTGAGTCGTGTTGATTTGAGGTTAGATTGATTGTGTGTCACATCTCCACCAAACCGAGAGTTATCACGACCTGACGAAAGATTGAGAACCACTGACACATCAAAGAGAAGGCTTGAAGATGGAAGAAGTTGCAGTTAGAAATAAGATGATCTCGAAGATATCAAGTTTCATCAGCAAGAAGAGTAACGAGAAAGTTCAATGATATCACTGGAGAATCCAGTAAATAGGAAGATTAGAGTCCAGAGAAGCTGAAGTTCACTACAAGATTCAGAGGACTTGCCAGACAGTCGGACGGTGTCATCAGACAGTCTGATGAGTGGTGAAGTCTGAAGTCCAGAGAAGATGTTTTTGGAGTCAAAGTGAGGAGGTCACCGGGCAGTCCAGTGTGGTACGAGACTAGACATTCTGATGTCCAAGAGGATGAAGTTCAGATAATGTGTCTCTCGTTGTCCAAAAGAGCTGGTTATCGAATAGTCCGATGAAGGTATGCACCGGAAAATCTAGTGTCACATGGAATGGAATCTAGAGATGTTAGTTTCTTCTGAGGAAGAAACAGGAGTCATCAAACAGTCCAGTGACACACCATACAGTCTGGCGTTCAGAGTCACCGGATAGTTCGATGACTGCAAAAAATAGAAAACTTTTTGACATCAGCTCCAATGGCCATTTCTAGGCTTGCAGCCTATATAAATTGTTGGAGGAGTTATTGTGGAGGGTACCTACGGCCAAAAAGAGTCACAAAGGAGAGCACAAAGAAGAATCTTAAGAGATCTTAAGTGCTTGAGAAGAGTAGCATATAGTGCCCATTCATTCCTATAGCTTATGAGGCTAAGAGGAGTGTCTTTGTCCAGTTACTCTTGGTCTATGGTAGCCTAGACCGGTTAGGCGTCGGTGTCCGAGCTTCCGAGAAGATTGTGGGAGATGGCATCAAATTTGTGAGTGGTTTCAAATCCTTTGCTTGAAAGGGACACAAAAAGAGAGCGCCTCAGAAAGCTTGCTCTTATGATATTGTTCGCTATGGCCGGGATCGCCAGTGACATCACTCCGAGAGTGAAGCGTACCTTAGAGAGCACTATTTCTAGAATGGTAGGAGGGACAAAACATCGGACGAATGTGGACGAGGATTAGAGGAAGGCGCTATCCTTCAGAGACATCAGAAAAATATTCATTCACTTTACTCCTTACTTTCCGCATTTATTTATCGTTGAGTAAGTGTGATATGTTGTTCTTTAGATTCCTCTTGGTGGTTATTGTGCCCGTGCATCTTGTTGCTTGGCTTGATTGGTTGTTCTTTCATTAGCTTATCTATCCTATCTTGTTGTACTTAATCTTTCTCCTAGCTTGATTTTGTGTTGTTTAGTATCTATCTTGCTAGTTGTTAGCTGCCGCATCCTTTGTCTAGTTGAAAAGTTAGAAAAGTTAAGATAGTGTAGTGCCCGATTCAACCCCTTCTTCTCGGTCATTTGATCCTTACAGTGTGGCATGTTCTAACAACAGTCTGATCACTATTGTTTAGTGCTGAAATGTTTAGAAGAAAGAAGAAATAATCACTTCCGGTGCTTCACACTACCTGAGGTGCTCTCAGAACAGCTTAGTAAAGTTTCATCCCCTATGCGGAACTGGGAGCAGAGGAAATTTGCAAGCGTGCAAAAGGAATTACAGAAAGTATGAAAAAAGCTTGAAGTAGTTCGAGGGCTAACTATTTGCTCGGGACCTTCGAGGAGGGAATGACAGTTAATTGTCAAACTCTCTGAGCTACTGCCGAGGGAAGAAATTATGGAGAAACAGCGGGCACAGAAGGATTGGTTGCAATATGATGATCACAATATAATGTTCTTTGAGGCAAAAGCAAAAGAAAGAGCCTGGTCAAATCGGATCAAGGCTTTGAAGTGTGAGAATGGTACATTTGTAATAAAACAAGAAGTGGAAGAGATGGCAAAAGAATTTTATGTAATCTCTTCACTCGGCAGGAGGAGCTTGATCTGGGTCCAATCCTAGAAAATGTGCCTGAGAAAATGTCTCTCAAAACAAATGAAAGTTGATAGCAGAAGCATTTGAACATCTTCCATCTGGGATAACTGGGCTGATTGGATCTTGGTGTGGTAGAGAAGTGAGCAACGCTGGGCAAGAGGTCCTCCTGAAATCAGTGGCGCAACCGCGTAAGCAGTGCCAACATATTTAATGAGTTTCTTCTTACTGTCAAAGTGACTTGTAAGAAGATGAGATCCTCCATTGTTAATTATTGCTGGGTTGGTTCAGGTAATAATTGAAAGTTGCACCGGATGGGATGGTATTGCCTCACAGATCACAAATTGAAAAAGGGGCATGGGTTTTAGAGAATTGAATATGTTTAAAAAAACTCGATCTGCAGGGGGTAGGACTGCCCCCACGGCATTTTATTAAGAAGAAGATCATCCCACGCAGGCCCTGAAAACCCCCCCAAACCCATGTCTCATCCTTACACAGCAGCACCGTAGCTCGTGTGAGAACGACCAACGGCCTAGGCCAGGCCTTAGACATATATTTTGGTGTGGGATAGACGAGGGGATTTTTTTAATCCTCATCCTGAAATTCGCTCCCATGGGGAGTCGAACCGACCTGAGGGATGCTGCTGAGGGTCCTCAACCACTAGAGTGAAGGCCCTTCCGCAGATTTGAATATGTTTAACTTGGCCATGCTAGGGAAGCAAGGTTGGAGACTTATAACAAGGTTGGAGTTCTTAAAGGAAAATATTTCAATGATGTCTAAGTTTGTCTCAAGCAGAAGAAAGAAACATGCCAGTCAGACATGGCCTTGCAACCGGAGGTGGATGATGCGCACATTTGGAGTCTATCTTCAACAAGAAAATATTCCTCTAAATCAGCATATGAAGCTCTCTTTCAGGGTTCTATATCTTTCAAGCCATGGAAGAGAATTTGGAAAACTTGGGCTCCACAAAAGTGTAAATTCTTTCTATGGCTAGTAGCACATGATAGATGTTGGATAGCGTATAGTCTTGCACATCGTGGCCTTCCTCATCCAGAAAGTTGTCCCTTCTGTGATCAGGAAAAGGAAACCTTGAATCATCTCCTCATTATATTTAGTTTTGTAAGATAGTATTGGTATAACATTTTATGTCAGGTTGGTTTACAGGGACTCACCCCTCAACAGGGGCATATTATGTTTGATGATTAGTGGGACACATCAGTGCACAGCTCTAGAACATCAGAAAAAAGGCCTTAATAGTTTGATTGTGCTGGGGGCATGGACACTACGGAATCATCGTAATGCTTGTGTTTTTGACAGAGCGACACCAAACATAATAAGAGCTATCAGTGCTACCGGGGATCTGGCAGCACCTGAAGGATGAAAAGTAGTTCGGTACAGTCCTTGCTGTCTTCTCTGTTCTGGAACAGGCATATTATAATTTTTTTTCTCTAGGGTGGGTCGAGAGGGGGTTGTATGTGGCTGTTGTAAGGGTGTTTACCCTCTCTTTCTCTTCTTAATATAATATAATGATACACAGCTCTCCTACGCGTTTGAGAAAAAAAGACATGGCTTGCAATTAGAGCTGGAAAAGAGGTGTTGGACAAGGGTTTGATTAGAAGAATTGGCAATGGTTTTGCAACTGATATTTGGCATGATAGGAGGATCCCAAACCATTTCAGTGCAAAACTGATTACTCCTCGTGATAACCAGGAAATTTTAAGAGTGGCTGAGCTCTTATGTGCCTCTGGACAGTGAAACGAAGAACTGATATGAAAATTTTTCTCCCAATAGATGCTGAAGCTATTCTCGAAATTTAGATAAGACCACAGGAAGATGATTGGTGGGCTTGGGAACCAAGGTAAAATCTATATGCTATATTCTGGGCGTTGGCCAGGATCGAGGTAATATTTGGGATGCTGGCAGTTCTGGAGACGAGAATTGGAAGAAAATTTGGAAACTTCCTGTACCCTGAAGTGAGAGTTTTCTGGTGGCGAGTTCTGCATGAATTTATTCAAGCGAAGGAGAATCTGTGGCAACGGCACGTTGAAAAGAATAATTACTGTGTCTTGTGGAGATCAGTCAGAAACCATAAGACGTGCTGTTGGAGTACTCAATAGCGAGGAATTTCTGCGCGCAGGTTAAGCTTCTGGCTGGAGAAAAGCTCCCAAATTTACATCCTTTTTCTTGGGCGACTGATCTTCTTCAGGAGAATTTATTCCTCTGAAAATTAGATCAATGGTCATAATTGGAATGTATGCGTTGTGGATGCAACGGAACAGGAGGCGCCATAGGGACAAGGTGCAAACAAGAGCAACAGTGGACTGGGCAGTAGACATGGCATCTGATTTCTGGCAGCTCATAAATCTAGAGAAACAAAAAACACGGTGCAGAAAAAGTTTCAATGGAAGCCGCTGGAAGAAGGGTGGATGAAATGTAATACCGATGGTGCTTTTTATGAGGAATCAGGGAGGCCTGTTCAGAGGAGGTATGTGCAGAAGGTATCCTAATTGTCTGGATGCTTTGACTATGGAGGCATTGGCATGTAGGGATGGGGTCTCCATGGCAATTCAGTTGGGTTTCAAAAAACTTTGTGTTGAGACGGATTGTCAGGAGTTAGTTAAGCTTTGGCAGTGTTGATACACAAAGATCAAGGATTTTACCTGTTCTTGGGGAGATTAAAGATTTATCGTGCTTTTTCATTTTGTAGCATAGTTCATAGAGCAAGAGAATGTAATGAAGCAGCACATGAAGTAGCTAAGATTGCCTCAAATGCTAGCAAACTGGGAATGTGGCAGGAAGCCCCAGTTTGCATAGCTGATTTGTTGGCAAAAGAATGTGAATCTGATTCTGCTTAATCAAGGTTTCTGTTGAGTCTCAAAAAAAAAGATGGAGGAAAAAGTAGAGAGTGTATCGAAAAAAGTAAAGGTGGAGAGATAGAGAGATTATTGTATTCGGAAGTAAGAATGACACTTGTAGCCAAATTTTGAATTCTAAAATCACAATCTTCTAGATGAAGGGAACAGTTTAGTTCTCAATCCTTTTTATATGGCATTTGATGCATCAACCCCGTTTTCAGAACACTTTGCTCGTTATGTTCTGGAAATGTCACAGATATTGGTGAAACACACTCATTGGAACACGGTCCTTCAAAACTCCTGGAGACCTACGGAGTATATCGGTTTGGGGCGTGGATGCTTCTGTTAGGTAGGGTGAGAAGGAAGAAGATAGGAAGGAGAAAGCTTGCGGAAGAAGTTAAGAGAGATTATGTGGAGATTATGCTTTATGATAATTGTTCGATACATATCTCCATCACACTCTTGCCTTTATAGATCAGGCACTCACGCACGCACCCACTCATCGCCTTGAATCTGGTGATGGGCCGGGCCACTCTGGTCGACCGTCGAAGTCCTTGGGCCGATGTGCTCGCACTGCTTGGTGTTGTGGTACTGACATTCACACCCCCCCCCCCCCCCCCCATAAGTGCATGCTTGACCCCAAACAGGGGCAAATGGAAACTGCTGTTGAAGCTGTTCCAGATCCTCCCATGTCGCTAGCTCATCGGGCATATGTGACCATTTGATCAATCCTTGACGCACAGAGTGCACATCGCGAGAAACCGTGCGGCGTTTCAGCACAGCTAGCGGCACCTGCAAGGACACAGCATCACTCGGCAACGGAATACTTACAGGAGCAGATGCACTGACTGCTTTCTTGAGGAGGGACACATGAAACACTGGATGAACGGAAGAATCAGATGGCAGATCCAACTTGTAAGCAACGGCACCGACTTTTTCCAGAACAGTGAAGGGTCCAAAGAACTTGAAGGCCAATTTGTGATGTGCACATGCAGCCAAGGATGATTGAACAAATGGCTGGAGCTTGAGAAAAACCTTGTCTCCTTGTTGGAACTGATGGTCAGAACGCTTCTTGTCCGCCTGTGCTTTCATACGGTATTGAGCGCGCTGAAGGTGCTGGCGAACCAAGTCAGTCATAAGTGCACACTCCCGTAAAGAATCAGATAACTCTGAAGAAGTCACAGAATCACTTGTCCAACCGAAGTGGGCAGCTTGGTAACCGTAGAGCACTTCAAAAGGAGAACGGCCGAGCGCGGAATGACTGCTAGTATTATACCAAAACTCGGCCACCGACAGCCAGTTGCTCCGGCGAGATGGACAAGCCTGTACAAAGCAGCGAAGAAAGGTTTCAAGGCACTGATTTACCCGTTCCGTCTGCCCGTCGGTCTGAGGGTGATAAGCCGAACTCATGCGGAGCTGAACACCGGCCAAGGAAAAGAGCTCCTGCCAGAATGTGCTGGTGAAGATGCGGTCTCTATCAGACACAATTGCCTTCGGCATCCCATCGAGCTTATAGATGTTGTCCAAGAACACACGAGCAACTGTAGAAGCTGTGAACAGATGGCAAAGGGGCAGGAAATGTGCATACTTGGAAATTTATCGACCACCACGAGAATACGATTAGCTGTAGCGGAACGGGGCAATCCCTCAATAAAGTCCATGGAGATGAACTGCCAAGCACCTTGTGGAACTTCAAGAGGCTGGAGCAACCCGGGGTACTTCACGCGATCAGGCTTAGCTTGTTGGCATGTCTGGCAAGCAGCAACAAAAGCAGACACAGTGGACTTACCAAGCAAAGTGCTGTTTGATGCGGCGTACTGTAACAGGTGTGCCGGAGTGGCCTCCAATGGCGCTGGTGTGAAAGGCATGTACAATCTTGATGTGAATGGTTGGGTCAGCGCTAATCCAGACACGATTCTTGTAATAAAGAACACCATTGCGCAAGGCAAAATGGCGCTTGGAAGATGGGTTCAGAGCCAGTTCCCGAAGCAATGCTTGAGCCTGGGCGTCAAACTGATAAGTGGTGACCACATCCTCGAGCCAGAGCGGTGTAGTGACTGAAACAGCAAGCAGATGTCCCTGGGCATGAGGACGACGGGAAAGAGCGTCCGCTGCACCATTGTCACTGCCTTGCTTATAAACGATCTTGTACTGCAGGCCCAGCAGTTTGGAGAACATCTTTTGTTGCCACGGTGTATGCAGCCGCTGTTCGTTCAAGTGGGACAAGCTCTTGTGATCGGTACGGATGATGAACTCCCCATACTGCAGGTAATGCCGCCACTGCTCAACAGCCAATAATATCGCCATATATTCCTTCTCATAGACAGATAGGCCAAGTGGTTTTGATCCAAGAGGTTTGCTGATATAGGCCAAAGGATGACCATCCTGCAGCAAGACAGCACCAATACCAGACCCGCAGGCATCAGTCTCAAGACAAAACTGCTTAGCAAAATTTGGCATAGCAAGCACTGGGGCTGAACTCGATGCCGACTTAAGGGCCTCAAAAGCTTCATTATGCACATCAGTCCATACCATCACAGAGTTCTTCTTGAGTAGAGCAGTAAGTGGTTTGCACAGGATGCCGAAGTTGCGGACAAATCGTCTGTAATACCTTGCCAACCCAAGGAAACTGCGCAAATCTTTAAGAGAAGTAGGTACTGGCCAGCTAGAGATGGTGGAGACCTTCTCAGGATCTGTAGCAATACCTCAAGAGCTCACAATGTGACCAAGGTATTGAATCTCGCGCTGTGCAAAGGAACACTTGGACAACTTAACTTTCCACTTGTCCTGGTCCAGTAACTGTAACAATTGGCGCAAGTGGGATAAATGTGCCTCATAAGTATCGCTGTAGACGAGTATATCATGAAAGAAGACCATAACACATTTGCAGAGCAGGGGTTGCAGAGTGATGTTCATAGCGCCTTGGAACGTAGCAGGGCCGCCGGTGAGGCCGAAGGCAAGCACTCAAAACTCAAAATGGCCATGGTGCATGGAGAATGTCGTTTTGTACTCCTCGCCCGGCTGCAGACGAATCTGATGGAACCCATCACGCAGGTCTAGCTTGGAGAACCAGCTAGCATTGGACAGCTCACTGAAAATGTCTTCCATTAACAGAATTGGGAACTTGCTCTTAACAGTCATAGCATTAAGATGCCCAAAATCAACACAAAAGCGCCACGAGTTGTCCTTCTTATTCACCATCAACACCGGAGAGGAGAAAGGACTCTTACTGAGCTGAACAATGCCACTCTGGAACATTTCCTGAACTAGAGTTTCAATCTCAGTTTTCAAGGCTGGAGGATATTTGTAAGGCCGAATAACAAAAGGAGTAGCTCCAGGCAACAAAGGAATTCCATGGTCACAAGCGCGAGAGGGCGGCAATTATGTTGGCTGTTCAAAGACAGATGCAAAATCAGCTAGAACACACTGCAGATTAGCAGGTAAAGAGTGCACTGATGATGGCAATTCGGCACAATCTGACAGAGCTGCAAGTTGCAAAACTGTGTGAGGACGTAACTGATCAGTAATCCCTTGCAACACCACTGTGGAAGCACCATATGGTATAGCGAGCCATTTGTGTAGCTAATGAACTTTCATAGGACTTAACACCTCTAGCTAATCCATGCCAAAAGATCATAACAATGCAATGGCAATATCAGCAAATCAGTGGTGAAATCGCAGGACTGAACCGACCAGGAGGCTGCAGGCAAGTGAGACTGGCATGACAGAACATCCCCATTGGCAACTGACACTCGCAATGGCTTGGTCATCGGTACAATCCCAGAAAGAGATGAAGCAATACGCGAACTGACGAAAGAGTGTGAACTGCCTGAGTCGATCAGTTGCAGCACCTCTTGACCTTGTAACTGTCCCCACAGACGCATAGTTTTGAGGCCTGGCTGACCCGAGACAGCAGCCAATGAGAGGGTCATGAATAACTGTTCACTTTCCGATTGTGACCCAATTGGTGAAGTAACAGAATTGACAGAGCCCACAATATCCCATAACTCCTGAACTGCATGTAACTGGACAGAAGTTGCACAACGATGACCGCGGTGCCACTTCTCTGCACAAACCTTGCACAACCCCCTAGCAATACGATACGTCTTGAGTGCTTCCAGCTTGTCTGATGATGAACCAGCACGATCCTGGTCAACTCGCTTGGCCTCAGGAGCAGCATTAGGCAGGACTTCAATTGTTGGAGGTGGAAGCAACGGCAGCGTGCCGATGTGATGATGGAGCCTGAACAGAAGGCTCGGGCCTGCTGAAGGGCACAGCAGTACGCCTGTACCCAGGCACACGAGGCGCCGTTACTTCCTCCTGCAAGGCAGCGAGAACACAAGCAGTATCCAGGTCTTTCGGACGTTGCACAATAACAACAGATTTGATGTCATCACAGCCACCTCAGCATCCACAAAATAAAAAGGCCAAAGCACTCACCTCCCTTAGAAGGTGAAGGCCAACTCCTAAACAGGAGCTCCACTCGGGGAGCACCTCCTCGACGAGTTCACCGCCGGGCACCGGAGCAAAGCGACAACAAGGCAAGGAAAACTTGGAAGGACTTATTCCTTATCCTCGCCAGTGCTGTCGCCTACCAGAGAGGAATGGAAACCTAACCCTAGAGCACCTAAAACTAAGGGAACTGGACCCAGCCGCCCCACCGACAGCCGATCCATGATCCCCCCCTCACGACGGCACGGAGGCCATCGGAGTCGAGGAAGACCGCGGGAGCCGCCGGTGGACGCCCCCGCTCGCTGTTTCCCCTCTCTCGCCTGTAACTACAAAAAACGACCAAATTCACCACAAAGATCAGGAGTCCTAGTTGAGCGACCTGGACAGCTTGCTAGCAAAGCTTTCTCATGCCTGCCATCACAAGAGATATCATGTGCGAATGTTCATACAATGACGGAATGACCTTAATACAATACCCTTTTCCTACTGAAAAAGAAAAACATTTGCATCTGTTCTTCCAAAGTTTCCGGACTACAAAAATATGGAATGGAAACCTTTCCTCAATTCCTTCAGGACCAGGACACTAGTATGCGTTTGGATTGTCTCATCTGTGTGGTCACGAGGGGAATCCATGCTTTGGCAAGTAATACACAATCCAATGTGTCCAGGGCTACCTGACACAAGAATAATTTGTAGCGCAGAAGCGACCATGTCTTGACTTACAGGAATAAGAACCGTCCCAGAGAGCTTCCAAACATGCTGGTCACGCTTATCTTGCTGCAGCATTAGTGATCAGCAGATACTGCTGTCCTCAACTATGAAAGCATTATTCCATATGACGATTCAGTAGATGATGCAACCTTCTTGTCATGTACTAATCAACTGTACAAATTGATCTACAATGGTACACTCAAAATTACAACCAAGCTATGCAGGGTATGATTCTGTAGGGAGAATGTGCTTCTAGCAGTCATAGGAGCTCTAGAAGTGAGGCCAGCCCAACCACCAGGATTCATACTAAGCTTTTTCATAAAAAAACAGGTCCCTCATCTGCTTGCGGCTTGCTCCTTGGAAGCCAGCATCCGAGGTGTCTTCGGACCTTTTGTGCAATGTCTGGGATGTCTGTCTCCTTGGATCAAGTTTTCCTTTTATATGATTCTGTGTGGGGAGCAATTAAAATTAATCAGTTTTCAGCGCATTGTGGAATTTGAGAAGTCTATTTATGAGTTAAAATAAAAAATGAATTATAAAAGGAAATCAAAACAGAGAACAAAGATCATGATGTAGAGGACAGGACAGAATGATAAACTCCAATTCTTTTTGCTTCCTCAATTCATTACTCCCTCTATTCACTTCTATTTATCATTATAGCATTCAAAATTTGTCATTCTCACTTCCCAATACAACTCTCTCTTTCCAATGCACTTTCTCTTCTCGCAATATAGCTCTATCTTTCTCTTCTCATTTCCTGTGCATTACACTTTTTCATTTTTTCATAATTCCTATGCTTGGAGCTAGAATGACAAATAAAAGTCAACGGAGTGTACTACATTTATTAGGAAACAATGACTTGACAGGTTGATACTTCCCACAATTCGTCATTGTTTAATGCATAGAATCTTATGATATTCTATCCACAAGTTTTTCTTGATATAGAACATCCGGTTAGATTGTAATGCCACTATTTTGCACTTGGGATTACAACAAGCACAATAACCATTTGGTTTATTATAATTTGAATACTATTTGCACCTGATATAAAGAAGAATATAGAGCATTTAGCACTGGTTTATACTAATACTGATGCACTTCATGCTCACTGATTCCAATGTTTACACTTTTTATTAATGCAAAAGAGCAAGCATACCTTCAGATTCTGCATTTAACTTCATAATTTCACATTTATTGCCACCCATTTCAAAATAAGCTTGGCAGCACCCAAACCTGTGTTCTTTTGACATCAGTTTCTGGGGCATCTTCGTACTGAATACCGACATGTTCACAAGTGCCATCAATTAAAGAGTATGCAGACCATCCAGCAGCCCGTGGCATCGCCTCATATATACAATCCCCTCGAACTCCTGTTGAATTGGGACCGAGCCATGCATCAAAGCCATTGTTGGACATGAAAATTGTCCTCCCTCCAAGGCCTGTAGCCCTCAACCACCTGCCATCGCCAGAGGACCAACGGAAAACCTTGTACGCGAGCTTGACCACTGTCTTGAACTTGAAGATTAGCAACGGTTCACCAGCACACTCCCCCAGTGTAAAATCTCTGCTCTCCATCCAAGCATCCCTGACACACTCATCAACTTCGCCTCCGAGCAGCACCAATTGGACCTTGGTGTCCATCAGCTCTGCCACAGCAAGCTGGCACGTGTTGAGGAGCGCATAGAGGACGCCATTGACAGGCCGCATATCCACCATCATGTGTAAGCCGTCGAAGTAGGGCCCAGGCCATAGGCCGCCGGGCCCGAGCCGGCAGTACGCCTCCCGCCACCGGCCATCCCCGAGGAGGCAGTAGTAGACCCACCCGGGGGCGATGAGAAGGACGAGGTCGCCGGCGAGTACGGCGTGGGAGAAGAGGGTCGGGGTGTCGGGGACGCGGACTCGCTCGCCGGATAGGAGGTGGGTGACGGCGAGCTCGCGGGCGAGGTGGTCGAAAGTCGCGACGCGGGAGCCGTCGGAGGCGAGGACCGTGCCGGACTCGCGGAACTGGAGCAGGCGTCGGCGCGGGAGGTGGAGAAGCGCCAGAGAGAGGGACTGGTGGTGGGACTGGGGCACCAGGAGGTGCGGCGGCTGCGCGGCAAGGACGGCGCGGGAAAGGGGCAGCGCAGCGCGGTAGGCACGGCAGGAGGCGCGGAGGGCAAAGAAGTCCTGCAGGCTCGCCAGGTGTTGTGCGATGTCCGGGATGAGCTCCGCCGGGAGGTACGGTGCCCTATCGACGACGGCGGTGGTGGGCCGCTTCTCCGAACCCATCTTCCTCTCTCTGGATCCGTGACGAACCAGGGAGTGGGCGGCGGCCGATGTCGCCGGATCTGCGGGACGGAAGCTAGGTGGCTCCTGCGGGATGAGGATCGTCTGCTTTGTCGCTGACATGTGGACCCGAGCCTAACACGGCCCACCAGTCAGCCAAAAAGTCACCCTCACATGTGACCCTGGGTCTTAATTTTTAAAGGCTAATTCGTACGTGCCATTATAATTTTGCAAACTTTGAAATATATTATTGATATGTAAATGACAGATGTGGACTTACAAGTGAATGACACGTGAGTCTGAATAACATATTTTAAAATTTACAAAATTATAATGACATGTATTAAATTAATCTAATTTTTTTAATAAAGCTAGCCAAGCCCTGTTTTATAATCGCTATTTAAAAATATGATTTATTATACGTTGTGATTGCAGCAGTATATATAGAGCATCCATCCATCATCCAACAGTTGAGGATTAAGTCACCATATATGCTGCTAAGACAGATGATTTTTTTAGCTTCTATCGTAAAGATTTTAATATTATTTTAACTTTTTTATTAAATATATTAGAAAAACTCGTATGTGGCGTTTGGACAACCGGAATAGATGGTGGGACTCGAATTAACCAATAGAATTGAGATATTGATATCATTCATTCATTTATTCTATCAATCTCAACCCTTCATGTATTTTCCAATGCTAAACTCATCTTATCATTTCTCACAAACTCCACCATAATGAATTAAGGTGTTTGATTCGGTTGATGGTAACGCATATTTTATTTGAAACCATTAGATAGCATTTGTTTAGGGAGCTATGTAATCAGAAACCAATGTATTAGAAAAGATCAGAATAAAATAGATACCACAGCACATCGAGGTGTATTAGAGACATTGCATCTCGATGAACTCAGGGCAATGGTTAGGCAAGAGGAAGCAGCGTTGACCGCCTCCAATTCCGCCAAGAATGTGGATTTGTCCGATTCCCACTCCACCTCGCCGCCACTGATAGGGATGCAACGTCACCTGCTTCCAGTTCCACCGCCGACGCCAGCGGTGGGGGTACACCATCGTTCGCTTCCAGTTATGTCGTCGTGGGCAGCCATGATACCCACGACTATCCTGAACTACCAACCATAGCTCTAACACTCCCACCTGTGGTGACGCCGTCATGTCCAGAACAGTCTGAAGACTCCCTCACCGCGACATCACCAAAGCTGGCGCTCTCGCTCGCCCCCCATGGCCACGCCAACAAGGGACAAGTCTGGCGCGAGCGCCGCATGCCATTGCCGGCATGGAAGCGACCTCGCCCGACCCCAATTTTGCCCCTACCATCGACAGCGACTTCTTTCAGTTCGACCTGTTTGGTGGGAGCTTGACAAGCCTTCTAAATTTTCAGAATCTATACTCTTTTGTCACGTCAAATGTATTGGCACAGTCACGACAAACTATTTTTAAAAATGCACTTGCGCTAAGACTTTTGCACTTGTATTCTCCTTTGTAGTATAAATGTCTTTCCATTAATGGTTGGACACTGCTGTGGTCCATCCTCCCCAAAGCCCAGCTCCAGCAACTCCTGCAATAATAGAAAGCACATGTAAAATAAGTACAGATGTACTTGAAATAAAGATGTGTTTGTAACAGAAACAGCAAATATGTTGCAAGTGAAAATAGATGTCACGCACTTTCACACTCGAAAGTTGATAATGAACAAAATATGGTTGTGCCTGCCACCTAACAAGAAATAATAGGAAATATAATATTTCAGTAAACATAATATCACCAAAGCATTTTCAGGTGCAATTTCATATAATATTTCTGAGACGACTAACGATGCACGTGCCTGAACCCTTTTGATTTCCCTGTTCCGATGTTTAAAGCCCCACTTTGTGTACATATAACAAACGTGTATACTCTTCAATATTGTGCTCCTCAACAAAATTGATTACTTGCTTACGGTATCTGAAGGTTGCCTAGAGGAGGTGAATAGGCAACCACCTGAAAATTCAACACTTAAAGCAAATTTATCAGATTTATAGAGAGCGGACTAGTCCGGAGTAGCGGACAAGTCCGGTCGTGCGGATAAGTCTGCTAATTGCAGCGGGAATATAAATCTGACAATAAAGAACACGAAGACAAGACACAGCAATTTTTACCGAAGTTCGGCTCCACAAAGTAGCCTACGTCTCTGTTGACGGATCCACAAAGGATCGAGTTTCGCTCAACCCTTAACCTCTCCAAGCGAGCACAAAAATCAACTTGGTTCTTCACTATAATCGAAAAAAGGAGGTGACTCAAAACTGCCGAATCTCACCACAAGAGATCGATGTATTCCGGGCGACACCTAGCCGTCTAGGAGACAAGTCTCAAAGAGTAATAAGCCCTGCAAAACCTGCAAAGAACGGATCAAGTGCTCAAGAACGATAAGGACTCAAGATCTCCTTCTTCCTTCAATCAAAACTCTAGGGTTTGAATGGAGGTCGTGAAAGGAGGAGGAGGAATGGATCTCTGGAGCTCTAGGGCGCAAGAGGGTTAAAAAGATTGCGTTTTTGATTACCCTAACCCGTGGGGGAAGGGGGGGATTATATAGATCAATCAAGGAAAAGTTTCCAAAACTCCACCTTGCGGACAATTCCGAAAAGTGGTCATCTCTCTGGATTTCAGAAATCGGGCGGATTAGTCCGTGGCGGACCAGTCCGGAGGATCGGACATGTCCGTGGAATACTCTCCGGATTCCGCAACTAATCCGGACATGTCTGTTCTGGACAAGTCCGGAGTTGCTGCGTGCTCCCTCTCTGGAGTCCGGCACTTGGGCGGACTAGTCCGGGCGGACAAGTCCGCTGGACCGAATAAGTCCGTTGCCAATGAGAAAAATAAGAGTGGTTTGACAGATTAAAGCTTTGTGCACCTAACCAATTTTTTACTGGAGATGCAGAGACCTCTCTTGAGAGTACGGCAGTCTTATGACTCAAAAGAATAACAAGTAAAAGAACGAGGAGCCATAGAACCAACACTTCTTCTTTTTTTCTGGAGGGTCTAGATAATCTTCAATAAAATTCACCCCTGCACACATACTCACAAAGAGAGATTAAAAACTTCCATTGTTTGTCACAATTCATTCCAAAATCCATAGGGATCCTAGATGCACTTTCAATCTCCCCCTTTTTGGGTGAATTGATGACAACCAATGAGAAGCTACAATAAAAAAAAATTATATATGCTCCCCCTAAAGCCAAGCACATCAACACATACTAAGAAAATAATGGAAGCACATATAAGCATTAACTTGTAACAAGATGCAATAGAGATAAAGCAATTAATTCACATCACATTATCACAATCAAGCAAAGAGGTACGAAATATTACAAACAAAATTAAAAAAACAAACAAGTCCAAATGGTTCACGCCAACGATAGATAAATGATAGGATAGGTAGAGGAGCTTCTCACTTTCTCCCCCTTTGGCATCAAGACACCAAAAAGAAGAGAAGTGAGAGATAGAGAGCAGCACTACTACTCATCACTAGCACCATCATCATCTTCACTCTGAGTCCCCTCAGAATCATCACCAGTGCCTTGACCAAAGTAAGCAAGCTCATCGGCAGTGAGTTCTTCAAATGGATTTGGCAAAGGTTGATACTCCTCGGCGTCAGAGCTGTCCGGAGAACGATTGAATCCCTGCTGACGGTGCCATTCCTTTGCAGCCTTGGTGTGCCTCTTCCTTGCTACTCTTTCCTCGTGGGCACGGGCATCCATCTTCTTGCAAATAGAAAAGAAACCCTTCAGGATCTTGAATAGACCACCACGGCCACAAGATGAAGAAGATGACTGACTAGCTGAAGCTCTTCTGGGAACTGGACGAGGTGGAGGTGGTTCACTTGTAGATGCAGCTGGCACTAGAGGTTGGAGTCTCTTGTGCTTTTCCTCCTTCACGAACTCTCTTTTTGTGACCTTCTCGATCATGCACATGATATAGGGCGGTCTTTGTGCAATGTCGAAAATTTCAGAAAGGCGGAAGTCAAATGTGTTGAACTTCTCTTGCTCCGTCAGCCACTTTAGAAGGTTCCGTCCGTGTCCATGAAGGTAAGATGCATCTCTCTCTAGGAGCCAAAGTCTTCCTAAGAATTCGATGCATCACCTTATAGAGCGGGCGAAAACCAGTGGTGTTCGGAGGATAGACGCGGGAGGAAGGCTCATACATGAAATTCATCTCCGTAGTCTCAAGCACCGGCTGATCATGAATCCGAATATCAATGTTGAACACACTGTGCAGCTTGATGATGTTGGCAAACCTTCTGAAAGACACTGAATACCTTTCTGAACCTATCATCTAATAGATTCTAGCCTCTCCTTCTGGGTTGTAGAACAATGTAGCATAGAACTGGGTGATAACAGCTTTGTTCCAGTCATACTTTGAACCCCAGGAGATCTTTGATTCCATGAAAAGTGCAAGCATCAATTACCTCATCAAAGATAGCACTCTTCTTCTTTGCCATATATTCACAATCAATCCATTGCATCACAATCACATGGTTCTTCAGCTACATGTAAACAGAGTTGTAATAGTCTGCATGGAAGAAACTCCAGAACCTGCTGTCAATGGATTCCTTCGTCTGATCATAGCAATTTTCTCTCCTCCTCAATACTGCTGCAGATGAATTGTGCATATAATTGGTTCCACTTTTGCCCCTTTCATGATCTAACGGTTGCATCATAACCATGTTGATCTCTGTTGGTTCTGCTTGTATATCATCATCCCGATCAACAACGGGAAGAGTTACCTTGCGGCGTTTGGCCACAACTTTCCTGCTGCCCCTTGATGATCCTGTATTAGCCATTCTGACCATAGTGCAAAGCAGTAGATTAGAGTGGAATGTGAGGATGTATCGTGCCAAAGCTGTAGTTTTGATCGAGGCTTGTCTGCTGGTAGCGGACTTGTCCGGACTAGTCCGCTGGCGGATTAGTCCGGCCATCCGGACTTGTCCGGAAGCCAACAGTGACGCCAAGAACAAGAATTTCACAACTTTTGAATTTGACCACAACTCCTAGCCATATTGCATACAAAGCATCTATATCATCCTAGGAGTGACCTCACGAAAGGGATTTGAAAGTTATCAACGGGACCAACCACATTTCAAACTCAAACCCTAGAAAAGAGATTACCTTCAAATCTTGACGAAAAAAAAGGAGTGGACTTGTGGGGTTCCGAACTAGTCCGGGGGGTGGAGAAGCTTTCCCACGGAGTGGATTCACTTTTCACCGGACGGAATACCGGATCGCCACGGGAGCCACGAACTAGGGTTTTGCGTGGAGAGAGAAAGTGGAATGGTGGTTTTGGGAAGAAGGTGGGGATGTTTAAAGAGACCTTGACTTCCAGACTTGTCCGCTGGCGGACTAGTCCGGGATTGCGGATTAGTCCGAAATTCGTGGTCTTGAATCAAGGAATTTTGGATCTGAAAATTTAGAATGGTGAACTTTGGATAATTTTTTTAAAAAAAAATTCATTATGCAAAATGTAATCAGCAACAAAACAACACATAACTATGATTACATCTTCATAATGAAATTTGTCAGAACATTTGGAATTTTGAAATTAAAACAAGCAATGTTTTTGACAACACACTTTGTTTTTCAGACCAAACTGAAAGCATTACATATGTGCAACATTTCAAGCCACGTTCTGAGAATCAAGGATATTTAGCTCACTCCTAAGTTCACAAAAGCGTCTCTCATCTAGAGGTTTGGTGAATATATCAGCCAATTGCTTTTGAGTGGACACATGGGAAATTTCTATGTCTCTTTTTATTGAGTGATCTCTTAGAAAGTGGTGCCGGATGTCTATGTGTTTGGTGCGAGAGTGCTCACATGGATTGTAGGCAAGTTTTATGACACTCTCATTGTCACATAGGAGTGGAATACGGTTCAAAGTGTAACCATAATCCTTTAGAGTTTGTCGCATCAATAGAAGTTGAGCACAACAACTACCTGCTGCAACATACTCCGCTTCGGCTGTGGAAAGGGCAACAGAATTTTGTTTCTTAGATGACCAAGACACAAGAGATCTTCCCAAGAACTGTCAAGTCCCTAAAGTACTCTTTCGGTCAACTTTACATCCGGTATAGTCGGCATCGGAGTACCCTATTAGGTTGAAGTTTGAGCCTTTGGGGTACCATAGACCTAGGTTTGGTGTGTGAACTAGATATCTCAAAATTCTCTTCACAGTCACTAAGTGACATTCCTTCGGATCGGCTTGAAACTTTGCACACATACACACACTAAGCATGATATCGGGCCTAGATGCACATAAATAAAGGAGATCCAATCATAGAGCGATATACCTTTTGATCCACCGACTTGTCATTCTTGTTGAGATCAAGGTGCCCATTGGTAGGCATGGGAGTCTTCATTGGCTTTGCATTTGTCATATCAAACTTCTTGATCATGTCTTGAGTGTACTTGACTTGACAAATGAAAGTCCCTTTCTTCAATTGCTTTACTTGAAAACCTAGGAAGAAGGTCAATTCTCCCATCATAGACATCTCGAAACGCTTGGTCATTAGCTTGCTAAACTCATCACAAAGAGATTTGTTAGTAGAACCAAATATAATGTCATTGACATATATTTGGCACACAAATATATCATTATGCACTTTTTTAGTGAAGAGAGTAGAGTCAGCCTTCCCTATTTTGAAGCCTTGCTTGATGAGAAAGTCTCTCAAGCATTCATACCAAGCTCTCGGTGCTTGCTTCAGTCCATAAAGCGCCTTGTGTAGTTTGTACACGTGATTGGTGTACTTCTTGTCTTCAAAACCTGGAGGCTGCTCTACATATACCTCTTCCTTAATTGGACCATTAAGGAAGGCACTTTTGACATCCATTTGAAACAGCTTGAAGCCATGGTGAGTAGCAAAGGCAAGTAATATGCGAATTGATTCAAGTCTAGCAACGGGGGCATAAGTTTCATCGAAATCCAAACCTTCAACTTGAGAGTATCCTTTTGCCACCAATCTTGCTTTGTTTCTCACGACCACGCCATCTTCATTTTGCTTGTTCCGGAAGACCCATTTGGTTCCTACAATGTTTTGCTTGGGTCTTTCCACAAGCGTCCATACTTCATTTCTCGTGAAGTTGTTGAGCTCTTCTTGCATGGCCATGATCCAATCTGAGTTGTTTAGTGCTTCTTCAACTCTAAGAGGCTCAAGACAAGAGACAAAAGCATGATGTTCACAAAATTTAGCAACACGTGATCGAGTGATTACTCCCCTATCAATGTTCCAAGAATCTGCTCAACGGGATGATCTCTTTGCACAGTTTGGTGAACTCGTGGATGTTGTACTTGAGGTCTTGTCTCTTCACTTGATTCTTCGACATGTTGGTCATGGATGGGAAGCCTTTCTTCTTGATCACGTTCAGCTCCACTTGAATCATTTGATGCTTCTTCATTTGATGTTTGACCATTCTCCATGTCTTTATCTACGGAAGTAGTGGAAGTAGATCCTTCTTGCATTTCTTGAGGCCTTATCTCACCAAGTGTCATCCTTCCAATTGCCACCGTGGGAGCTTCTTCATCATCTATGATCTCATTAACAACTTGTCCCTCTTGGGAGCCATTAGATTCATCAAACGTCACGTCTCGTGAAATTTCAATACAACCGGTGGTTTTGTTGAACACACGATAAGCGTGAGCATTTGACCCAGAACCAAGCAAGAACCCTTCATCAACTTTAGGTGAAAACTTAGAGGATTTGGGTTTCTTGTTTAGCATGTAACATTTGCTTTCAAAAACACGAAAGTATGAGATGTTAGGCTTTTTACCGGTGAGAAGCTCGTAGAGGGTTTTCTTCAATAGTCGATGAAGATACAAGCGGTTGCTTGCATGACACGCGGTGTTGACTGCTTCAGCCCAAAAGTGATCGGACGTCTTGTACTCATCTAGCATTGTCTTTGCCATCTCAATTAGCGTCCGGTTCTTCCTTTCAGCCACCCCATTTTGTTGAGGGGAGTAGGGGGCCGAAAACTCATGCTTGATCCCTTCCTCATCAAGGTATTCTTCAACTTGGGTGTTTTTGAACTCGGTGCCATTGTCGCTCCTTATCTTCTTGATGTTGACTTCACACTCATTTTGAGCTCTCTTCAAAAAGGTTTTGAGCACATTCTTTGTTTCACCTTTGTCATGCAAAAAGAATATCCAAGTGAAACGGGAAAAGTCATCAACAATAATAAGACCATATTTGTTACCACCAATACTAATCTAAGAGACGGGTCCAAATAGGTCCATGTGCAGCATCTCTAGAGGTCTTGTTGTCGTCATGATGTTCTTGAACGGATGGCTTGCTCCCACTTGCTTCCCAGCTTGACAAGCACTGCAAATTTTGTCTTTCTCAAAGCAAACATCTGTTAGTCCGTTGATGTGACCATCCTTTTGGAGCTTATAGAGATTTCTCATGCCAACATGGGCTAGCCGGCGATGCCACAACCAACCCATAGCTGACTTGGCAACAAGACACGTATTCGATACGTCTTTATTAGTAGAAAAATCTACTAGATAAAGTTTTCCCTTCAAGTAGCCTTTGAATGCCACA
This sequence comes from Zoysia matrella, assembly GCA_001602295.1. Classification (NCBI taxonomy): domain Eukaryota; kingdom Viridiplantae; phylum Streptophyta; class Magnoliopsida; order Poales; family Poaceae; genus Zoysia; species Zoysia matrella. Next base: position 77,415 of record BCLG01000294.1, read on the forward strand.
GAGGAACTTCCTCTCCTATAGACAGTCACATCAAGATTTGTGAACAAACAATTGTAACCCATCTCACATAATTGTGACACAGATAGCAAATTGTAGCTCAACGATTTCACCAAAAGAACATTATTGATAGAGAGGTCTTTTGAGATAGCAATTTTACCGTTACCCAATACCTTTCCTTGCTTGTCATCTCCAAATGTGACGCTGTCCTCTTCCTCTTCTTCCTTGATTGAAGAGAACATCTTCTCCTCCCCGATCATATGATTAGTGCAGCCACTATCAATCACCCAACTTTTTCCGCCGGAGGAATAGTCCTACAAAACAGTTTAAACCTTGTTTTTAGGTACCCAAATTTGTTTGGGTCCTTTCACGTTAGTGACAAGAGATTTTGGCACCCACACACAAGACTTGGTGTTCTTGTGGCATGGCCCTACATATCTCGCAATTACTCTACCAAAGGCATTCTTGTTAGAACATATAAAACATCAAAATCATGAAAAAGCTTAGCACAATGAAGAGGGTTAGTAGTCTTGGAGCGAGGTTTGGTGAAGTTTCACTCTTGATCTTGTCGCTTTCACCTTTGGTGAACTTCACAAACTTCTTACCATTTCTCACTTCTCTTGCATTGTGGCACTTACCCTTCTCATACCCAATGCCGTCTTTGACATTCGGGCGTCTTGTGTTCATGTACGCCCCTCTAGCGTACTTCGCCTTTTCTTGCTCAATTGCAATCTTGTTTTGATCAGCTTGAGCAGTGAGGTTCTTGACTTGTTCTTGAAGTTGAGCAACAGCCTTTTCGCTGTCAATCAATTACTCAATCTTCACATCTTTGCACCTGTCACATATAGAAATGGAAGGGGGGCAAGACGCTTCTTTCAAGGAAGATGCTTCCTCTTTAGTTTTGCTTACTTGCACTTTAAGAGAAGAATAGAGTTTTTCCACCACATTATAATCCTCTTGAAGTGCATTGTGAGTAAACCTAAAGGTTTTGCTACCATCATTAACTTCAGCCAAAGCCTTAGTTAATTCCTCTACTTTCTTCCTTTCAAGAGCTAGGACATTCTCAAGTTCAAGGTTTCTCTTCTTCTCAAGAATGAGCAGGTCTTCTTGCTTCTCAAGAATGTCCTTTTGCCTCTCAATTTCTTTTTCTTGATCTTTAAGCATGTTCATTAAATCAAGCAGACTAGCTACATTACCATCATCTTTGCTATCGCTAGAGTCAAGTTCAGACCTTGATACCTTAGACCCCTTTGCCATTAAGCAAACGGGTGGAGTCTTCTCGTCGTCGCTCAAGCTTCCGAACAGCGAAGTGTTAGTGAGAGTGGCACCAATTGCCAGGCTTGCAATGCCTTCATTCTCGGAGTTAGAGTCGGAGTCGGAGTCCCATTCTTGTCCAACATGGGCCTGCTTCTTGTAGTTCTTGCCCTTATCCTTCTTGTACTCCTTGTCCTTCTTCTCCTTCTCATCCTTTTTCTTGGCGTTGGGACACTCTGCAATAAAGTGACCTTCCTCGCCACAATCATAGCATGCTCTCTTAGATTTTTTAGATTTACCTTTGCTGAAGTTCTTTTTGTGAAAGCCGCCTTTCTTCACGAACTTCTTGAACCTTCTCATGAGAAGAGCGAAGTCTTCATCATCATCGCTTTCTTCATCACTTGAGCTTTGGATGTTCACCTTCTTGGCTTTGACCTTGAGTGTCACACCTTTGTCATTGGAGGAGGTGTTGCCAATAAGAGAGTTAACTCTCCTTGCTTCTTCATCTTGATCTTGTTGAGCACGGAGTCGCCCGAGCACTTCATCTGTGGTGAAGTTCTTGAAGTTCTCCTTCTCTCTAATAAGAGTACATAAATGTGAGTTTCAAGGTTGAAGGGGTTGGAGTAACCTTTTGTTGACTTCAAAGTCTTCAAGCTTCACTCCTAGTGCTCTTCTCTTGTTGACGATGCTCATGAGACGATCATAGACCTCTTGAGGTCCCTCATTCTTCTTCCTAATGAACAGGTTGTACTGTCCCCTTAGGAGATCTTCTCTAGCCTCCTTGACCGTGTCCATCTCTTCATGAATGATCTCCAGCTTCTTCCATATCTTGTAGGCATTACGTATACCCATCACCTTCGTGTATTCATTTGGGCTGAGTGCCGAAATGATCACGGAAGCAGCTTGGGCATTGCGATGCATGTTGATCTCATCATTGGGTGTGGGATCGGCTTCATTCTCGAAGGTGAATCTATTCTCCACGATCTTCAGAATTTGAGGCCCCATGGACTCAAGGTAGGTGATCATTCGGAACTTCCAATGCTCGTAGAAGGTTCCATCAAAGATAGAAATCTTCCCCGAGGCTTGACCAATCTTCAGCTCATTCTTTAGTTTCCTTAGTTCATTGTAGTTGAACTGCACATTGGAGTAAGTCTCTTTGGCGGCGGACGTTTCTCCAATCTTCTCGGTCGATATCTTCAATGCTCTCCTAGCGGTTAAGCTATTTAGTAGAGAGACTTTGCTCTGATACCAATTGAAGGTTGCCTAGAGGGAGGGTGAATAGGCAACCACCTGAAAATTCGACACTTAAAGCAAATTTATCAGATTTACAGAGAGCGGACTAGTTCGGAGTAGCGGACTTGTCCGTTAGCGGACAAGTCCGGTCGTGCGGATAAGTCCGCTAATCGCAGCGGGAATATAAATCTGACAATAAAGAACATGAAGACAAGACATAGCAATTTTTACCGAAGTTCGGCTCCACAAAGTAGCCTACGTCTCCGTTGAGGGATCCACAAAGGATCGGGTTTCGCTCAACCCTTAACCTCTCCAAGCGACCACAAAGATCAACTTGGTTCTTCACTATAATCGAAAAAAAGGGTGATTCAAACCTCCCGGATCTCACCACAAGAGATCGATGGATTCCAGGAGACACCTAGCCGTCTAGGAGACAAGTCTCCAAGAGTAATAAGCCCTGCAAAACCTGCAAAGAACGGATCAAGTGCTCAAGAACGATGAGGACTCAAGATCTTATTCTTCCTTCAATCAAAACCCTAGGGTTTGAGTGGAGGTCGTGGAAGGAGGAGGAGGAATGGATCTCTGGAGCTCTAGGGCGCAAGAGGGTTAAAAAGATTGCGTTTTTGAATACCCTAACCCATGGGGGAAGGGGGGATTATATAGATCAATCAAGAAAAAGTTTCCAAAACTCTGCCCTGCGGACTAGTCTAGAGGTCCGAACAAGTCCAGAAAGCGTGCAACGATCGGCTGGTCATCTCTCTGGATTCCGAAAATCAGGCGGATTAGTCCGTGGCGGACTAGTCCGGAGGACCGGACAATTCCGTGGAATACTCTTTGGAGTCCGCAACTAATCCGGACATGTCCGTTCCGGACAAATCCGAGGGGTCCGAACAAGTCTGGAGTTGCTGCGTGCTCCCTCTCTGGAGTCCGGCACTTGGGCGGACTAGTCCAGGGCGGACAAGTCCGCTAGACCGGATAAGTCCGTTGCCAACGAGAAAAATAAGAGTGGTTTGACAGATTAAAGTTTTAAGCACCTAACCAATTCTTTACTGGGGATGCAGAGACCCCTCTTGATAGTACGGCGGTCCTATGACTCAAAAGAATAACAAGTAAAAGAACGACTCTTCTTCTTTCTTTCTGGAGGGTCTAGATAATCTTCAATAAGATTCACCCCTGCACACATACTCACAAAGAGAGATTAAAAACTTCCATTGTTTGTCACAATTCATTCCAAAATCCATAGGGATCCTAGATGCACTTTCAGTATCACTAGGCATTTTAACTTGGGAAATTAGTCTACAGAATATCGTGGTTATGCCGCTTGGTCTGTACCACACCACCCGTTTCCATATTGTTCACAGGACATCTTAATTTTGTATTTTTATCTACGGGACACCATAGAGAATATTCTAAGAATATTCTATGATAAAATGACGACCCTACCCCTATTCTTCTCCTTGGACCTTGCATGGATTGTGTGACGCACTCGTTAGCTTCATCCACAACCTCGGCTCCTCGTAGACGACCAAGGCCGCCTCGCCGTCTCGACTCACCTTCTATGTCATGTCTATCCAGACGGGATATGAGTAAAGGAGATAAGGGCAGGGTCGTCATTTTGCCATGGAATATTCCTAGAATATTCTCTGCGATATCATGACAAAAACACAAAATTATAATGTCATGTGGACAACATCGAAACGGACAGTGTGGTACATACCAAGCGGCAAAAGCACAATGTCCTCTAGACTAATTCTCTTTTTAACTTCTTCAATGCTTTCAACTTCAGCATCGACCCTATCCACAGAAAATCTGAATAATTTCCGTGGTTGAGCAAGAGCAGCCATGAAGCTCCAACACCCTTCTTGTGCTCCATCGCAATATGAGTGACAAAATGCTTCATGATCCTCACCGTACGGTTCCATAGAAATTTCCTTAGGGTCCGTTTGGATCCTTGGAATTGAATTCATTTTGAGAATTACAATTTAGACATAGATTAATTAAGCTAATATAGTTGTATATGAAATATATTTGTATATTTATTGTTAGGCATACAAAGGATATACTTGTATATTGTATTCTATTGTAGAGAAGTGAGTTAAAGAGAGTGTTATAAGTTGAAGAATAGAATTGTAACATAAATATCTATAAAATCTATTTCCATCTCCCACCCTATGAATTTGAGATAGGCTTATTTGTGAGCTTGGAAAAGTTGTAGAATGTCAAATTTCAAGCTAAATGGCCTAACTCATTATGTAGATTTCAATTCTTTCAAAATAAAGGGATCCAAACGGCCCTTTATGTGAATCCTTCCATTTCTTGGTATAATGAACATTCACTCATCGAGGTATATTCCATCTTCTGGTGCAGTAGGCACATTAATGTTGACATCCATGCAACAGAAATATGACATAAAAAACATCCAACCGGGTAAATAGTTTAGAGAATTCCACATGTATCAGTTAATAAGAACATTACTTGTGAAAGGTAACATCTTAGATTGATTCAGGTGCACGGTTCCTCATCATGCAATGGCATGGCCAACCATCTTCCAATTTCAATGGAGCATAAAACTCTGCCCGATACCTTCACACCTGACAAACTCCATCCCATCCAGGCTCACAACACTATTGGCATCAAAGGAAATGATAAACCTATTGGCAGGAGGATCCCCGGCCTTGGTTCTTGTGGTAAAGTTGTGGAATTGTGGGTTCCAACATAATATACTTGAGAATTCTATTGAACCTCTCCTTTACTTCATCAATGTAGGAAAAGTTGCTTTTCTCTGGTGTCATCTATCCATTACTTTTCTCGACACCCATAGCTTGAAATTTGTCCTCTTCATTGTAACAACTGGGTTTTTTCTTACCTTTCAATAAGTCCCGATCTTCCATGACCTTGCCAATCCCAGGAGGTTGGCAAGCACGACATCACAAACGATCAATCAAGAAACCATAACAGAAGTTATCGGACAGAATTATTGGAAGTTATCATGCACTTTATCGATCAATCAAGAATCCCAGGAGTCAAAGCAAATTATTAGAATAAAATCCTCCAAAGAGGTCCATGGGCACGCAGACCGAAAATATCTCAGAGCACATAGATCACTATCGAGAATCCAACAAGCAGCAACGGAAGCATCAACATGGCAGCGGTAGCGAACCTCCTCCACATAGGCTAGCTTGAGTGCAGGAGCGGACTTCACGGTTCGTCGAAGACATAGTCGAAGTCGAAGCTGAGAGTATCCTCTGAAAACAACAAATTAGAAAGCTGTGAGTACGAATACGCAGCAAACCGCGTACTACCTATCAACAATGTATGCATGCAAATGGTTTTAAGGATAAAGGCATGGCTCAAGTGCTAAACGCAAATTTAAAATATTTTATTTTATTTTAAAGATGCAGAAAAGCTTTATTTTAAAATTGTCAAATTTTATTATCTTGCCCCACAAGGATCTCCGTAATCCCAGACATGGGTTCATTTTAAATGTCGGTGTAATCTCCACACCCGACCACAGCTCAAAGGCCGGAGTCTAAAACATTTTGAAATAGAAGAGAAGGAAAGAAAATAAAACTACTCAACGAGGAGCATAACTCAGGGAGGTGTTCTTCCAAAAGGACGTGGCAATGCTCATTGACTGTAACTCTGCACAGGTTATACACCTGGACCCACGAGAAGTGTCATCGAGAACTACCGTCGTAGTCCCGACGAACACATAAGACCCGTCCACAAGCTTTAACTGGCGTCATCCGTCCTCCAAGATAGGGATCCCAAATGTCTACGCAATCGGGTCTTAGAGCTGTGAAGAGCCTACCACTGATCAGGTGGGGTATCTCGATCTCATGTGAGGAGCCTACCACACTAATATAACACCGCCCACCCACAGGTAAACATCCAGTCTCAGCAAGCTTCAAGATCAAGCCACTGCCCATACAGGGTAATGTGCTGTACATGGTTGTCAACTGAGCGTACAAGGTTCGAAGGACTCGGTCTTTAATTGCCGGGGTAGACACTCTCTCCAACCTCAACGCCAACAACCAATAAGTCTCACGGAAAGATCTCAGTCCGGATCTTCCTGTTGTACCTGCAACAGGTACGTCCACAGGGACCTGCTAAAAGTCCCTCAGCTCCTTATACTCCATCTTGCCCCGCTAAATAGTTATGTATAGTTATTTGCAAAACTCACACATTTGAATCACAGTTCGAAAGTATTTAACGCAAATTCCATTTTTATAGTGATAGGTGTGTGATAAAAATAAATGCGACTAAGCATGGCTAAGCATAAAAATAAAATAATTATTCTAAAGCAGTCCTAGAGCTAATATTTGTGGAACAATAAATAGGCACGACTTAGAAATGTTACTAGCAGTTGGCATGCAAATTAGGGTTGCAAATAAAACATACAGTTTAAAATACTGGGTACAAAAGTGATCAAAGAACGCGGCTTGCCTGGCAGCTCGGGATCGTAATCGAGATCCGGGTCGTCGAACCGGCTCACGGAACTTCTCCTCTAGAACACTTGCTAAACACAGCATGAATAGGGGTCATACACTAGGTACGCGACAATTAAATCCGGTAATTAAATCTAACTTGAAACTATTAGGCTAAATGTGCGCAAAATGTTTCCCAAAAAATTCCTACACGACGGCTCGATGAAACGGATTTAATGGAACAACTACAAACTTTTGGAGACTAAACAGTGCTTACCAAAAATCCTCGAAGATTGACCGCATAAAAACAATACCAGAAACACTAATCCTACACTAATCTTGCGGCCACGACATACCGATCAAACAAATCTAGGAACCGCGCTGCTTCTAGAGAACCTACTATACCCACAACCGGCGCACAAATTCCCAGCTCGACACAGACTGATGTGCTCTCAACTGAAATCAAAAGGAAGGGGGGTGCCGCACAGCTCACCAGGGCTTGGACAGAAGATATCAAACCACTCACGAAATCAGGGCACTGCTGGATCGAATCGACAGGGCCACCAGAGGCGCGTGGACGAGGAACCGACCAGCTCTGCAATCGAAACCAGAATCAGAACAACGTTGAACCGATTGGGATGCAAGCGGCCGAGACAGGCAGTAGATGTTGGTACCGAACGCAGCCAATGCTGAGCGGAGACGCGCGGACTGGATCGGAGCAGGATCAAGTCAACGCGGCAAGATCGATCAATGGAGCCACGTGAGGGAGCGGATCGAGGCGATTCGATCGACGGGTGAAGGCGGTGCGCGGACAGAGCACCAGGGCAGAGGCGGCCGACGATGCACGGCGGCGGGCGGCGCGACAGGCAAAGGCAGAGCTCGCTCGACCACTCTGCTGCAACTTGGAAGAGGGGAAAGGAAAAGAGGATTTGTGAGATGTGATAAGATTAAAGGGATATTTATATTAGGGAGAGATAGGAATGGGAGTAGGTGGGAGAGGATAAAATTGAGAAAATAATTAGAAAAATTATTTAGGGATCCGAAAATTAATTAGAAAATTTCAGAAAATAATTTTAGCCCCAACGAAAAATTACGCGGACTAAATTATTTCGGCACCGGAAAAATTTAGAAAGGAGAATTTCGAATTAGAGGGGACGAAATTCGGAACAGATGATATTTGCATGAAACAAAAATTGGGGATAACTCGCCGCTTTATTACTTTGAAAATTCTGGGGTGTTACAGACTCCCCCCTTACAGGATCTCGTCCTCAAGATCAAGAAGCAGACTCAAACAGATAGAGAAACTCCTTTCTCAAATCATCTTCCTTCTCCCAGGTAGCCTCTCGCTCGGTGTGGTTGCTCCATTAGACCTCGAGAAACTTGATCTTGGACCTCCTCGTTTCCTTGAACGCCTCAACAAGAATCTTCACAGGGTACTCCAGGTACTCGAGCGTGTCCTGAATATCCAAAGCATCAGGGACAACTTGCTCCTCCGGCACTCAAAGACACTTCTTCAAGTGAGAGACGTGAAACACCGGATGCACACCCGCTAACTCTGAAGACAAGTCTAATCTGTAAGCACGCTCACCGATCTTCCTGAGAATTCGAAAAGGAACAACAAACCTCGGAGCCAACTTCCCTCGGACATAGAAGCAACGCGTGCCACGGAGAGGTGACAACTTCAGATACACCCAATCATCAACCTCGAAAGAAAGGGGTCTCCTTCTCTTATCCGCATAACTCTTCTGACGGCTCGGAGCAACCCGGAGATGCTCTCTGATCTTCTCAACCTTCTCTTCTGCAGCTTTGATGGAATCAGGACCAAAGAAAGACCTCTCACCAACCTCTGACCACATGAGCGGGGTACCGCATCTCCTACCATACAACGCCTCAAAAGGTGACATCCTCAAGCTGGCCTAAAAACTGTTCTTGTAAGAGAACTCTGCAAAAAAAGACTGTCCTCCCAGCTCTGCCCATAGGTGATCACACAAGCCCTCAACATATCCTTCAGAATCTGGTTCACACGCTCTGTCTGACCATCTATCTGAGGATGGTAAGCTGAACCGTACACCAGGTGTGTACCTATAGCCTCATGCAAGCTCCTCCAGAATCTCGCGGTAAACTAAGGCCCGCGATCAAATAGAATACTCCTCGGTGCACCATGCAACCTTACGATGTGATCAATGTACAACTTGGCCAACTGATCAACTGAGTACCTCTCATTCACAGGGATGAAATGAGCGGTCTTCGTCAATCGATCCACTACCACCAAGATAGCATTATGATGGCGAGACGTCAATGGCAAACCTGTGATGAAATCCATACTAATGTCATCCCACTTCCAAGAAGGGATCGACAACGGCTTCAGCAATCCAGCCGGTCTCTTGGGCTCAGCCTTAACTCGCTGGCAAACATCACTCAAGGCAACATACTCAGCAATTTCTGTTTTTATGCCAACCCACCAGAAACGAGTCCTCAGATCTTCGAACATCTTGGAGCAGCCTGGATAGATAGAAAACTTCGAATCATGAACCTCTCTCAGAATAGCATCCCGCAACTTTGGCACTCTCGAAACAGAGATACGGTCCTCAAACCATAAAGCACCCTGTGGATCCACACGGAAACCGGTGCTTTGCCTCTCCTCATCTTCTTCAAGATTGACTGAACCTCTCTATCATGCTTCTAAGCTGACTTGATCTCCTCAATCAACAACGGCTGCAACCTAAGCTCATGCAAGAAACCCTGAGAAACAATCTCAACTCCTAAACTGGTCAAATCTGCAAGAATCTTCGACTACTCAGACATCAAAGAAGAACAATAAGCCTTACGACTCAAAGCATCGGCTATCACATTGGCTTTACCCGGGTGATAGTTGATGCTAAGATCGTAATCCTTAATCAACTCAACCCACCTCCTCTGTCTCATGTTTAGCTCTGATTGCGTGAAGATATACTTAAGACTCTTGTGATCGGTGAAGATCTCACATCTATTGCCGATCAGATAGTGCCTCCAAATCTTCAAAGCATGGACAACAGCTGCCAACTCTAAATCTCGCGTTGGATAGTTCAACTCATACTTCTTCAACTGCCTCGAGGCATAGCACACCACCTTCTTGTTCTGCATCAGCACACAACCCAAACCCTGACAAGAAGCATCACAGAAGACCTGGAAATCTTGATGAATATCCGGCAAGGTCAAAACAGGCGCAGATGTCAACCTCATCTTCAGCTCCTGAAAACTCCTCTCACAAGCATCTGACCAAACAAACGGCACCTTCAACTGAGTCAACTCGGTTATAGGCTTAGCAATCCTGAAGAAGTTCTCAATGAATCGGCGATAATAACCTGCCAATCCAAAAAAACTTCTCACCTCAGAGACTGACCTCGGAGACTCCCACTCTACAACAGCCTTGACCTTCTCGGGATCAAGAGCAACTCCCTCAGCTGTGATAACATGACTCAGAAAAGCAACTTTCTCAAGCCAAAACTTGCACTTGCTGAACTTGGCATACAACTGATGAGACTTTAACCTCTCAAGCACAACTCTCAGATGCTGCTCATGCTCTTCCACTGACACTTTTAAGTATTATATATTATTTAGCTGCCGGATGTAGTTTGACGCTGTAGATGTTCACTGCCCCGGCATTTGAAGAAATTGGTTTTGACGTCGAATTGGAGTAGACAAGGATATCATCAATGAAAACCATCACGAACTTATCCAACTCAGCCATGAACAACTTGTTCATCATGTTCATGAAGTAGGTAGGAGCATTAGTGAGTCCAAAAGAAACGACCAGGAACTTATAAGACCCATACCTCGTCACGAACGAAGTCTTCGGAATGTCGGAAGGACGAATCTTCATCTCGTGATACCCCGATCTCAAATCAATCGAGGAAAAGAACTTCACACCCTTCAACTAATTAAACAAATCATAGATCCTCGGCAAAGGGTACTTGTTCTTTATTGTCAACTCATTGAAAGAACGGTAGTCAACGCACATGCGCATTGACCCATCCTTCTTCTTCACAAATAGAGCTAGCGCTCCCCACGGCGAAGTACACGGCCGAATGGGCCCTTTACTCAAGAGCTCATCGATGTGCTCCTTAAGCAAAGCAAGCTCATCGAAAGACATCTGGTACGGCCGCTTGGCAATCGGCGCGGTACCAGGAAGCAGATCGATCACGAACTCAACATCTCGATCTGGAGGATGTCCAGGCAACTCATCTGGAAACACCTTTGGAAACTCACAAACAACTGGAATCTGCTCCAAAGACAACTCCTGCAAGCTGCAAACTGAAGGTAGAACTCTGGACGCTCTAGAGGCGCACAACACTCAAACACCGTGGTGATTAATCAACGACACAACCCTCTTAGCACAGGTGATGACTCCCTTGTGTCTCGCCAGCCAATCCATCCCCAAGACGACATCAATGTCACGCGAGGGAAGGACGATGAGATCGGCTAGAAAGACCACACCCTCAATCAAGATCCGAACACCTCTACACTCAACACGACTCTTATAGACTCCAAGTGGTGAAGTGGTAAGTGTAGGTATATCTAACAGTGAGATAAGGAGACTATGTGTAGTCGCAAACGCCGACGACACAAACAAGTAAGTAGCCCCTGAATCGAACAAAACCGTGGCTAAGTGAGAGTGAACCAAGAACTCACCAACGACAACGTCAGGTGCCTCCTGAGCCTCCTCCACAGAGATGTGGTTCAGGCGGTTGCGCGTAACGCTCGGCTGAGCAGTGCCACAGCCCGCTGAACGCACTCCTCGACCTCCAGACTGGTGCGGTGGCCTAGCGGGAGTGGTAAACTGCACACCACCTCCCCCAAGACCCTACTGCTGGCGCCTCGGGCACTGGAACACCTTGTGACCCTCCTAGCCACACTCGAAACAGCGAACCGAGGGCTAACTTGCTGTCGGACAAAAGGCGGACTGCTGCTGCTGAAAGGCACCTCCCTGAGTCTGCGAACTCTGCCGCTGAACTGAAGCCGGAGCAAGAGCAGTGGATCGGGCGAAGGTGGGCTGTCCCAATCCCTGCTGGAACGAACCACTGAAGCGCTGATGCTGAGGAGCCTCTCGACTGGTTCCCTGACCAAGTACTCTCCTCTTAGCATCTCTAGACCGATCGAGCTTCTGAAGTGACACCTCCAAAGCCAGGCATCTGTCAATAAGCTCACGAAGGCTCCTTTGAACACCACCATCCAGGTACAGGAGTATCTCAAGACGCAAGCCCTTCAGAAACCGGTACATCTTGTGGCGCTCGGTCGAAACCTCCTCAGGAGCAAAGCGACTAAGCTGGGTAAAACGGTGGGCGTACTCAGTGACAGACATACCTCCCTGACGAAGGTTACGAAACTCCTCCGCCCTCGCCTCTATGGCTCCCTCAGATATGTGGAAACCACGAAAAGCAGTGACAAAGTCGTCCCAAGTGAACTACTTTGGGTCGTCAAGAGTGGCGTGAAGAGTGTTCCACCAAGCACCAGCTGCACCTGTCAACTGGTGAGTCACCAAGCAAGCAGCTTCCTGATCATCACACTGAATCAAGTCAAGCCTCTTCTCAATATCCCTGAACCAATCGTCAGCATCCAGAGGATCAACTGCACGGTCGAAAGTGGGTGGGTGCATGCTCAGAAACATAGCCGTGCGAGAACTAACTGGCTGGTGGTACTGTGCTGCGTCAAGAGCAGAGCACGTCCACAAGGCTGCTGCTGTGATTGCTCGACAATTCGCTCAAACAGAAGCGTCTGTCGGGCCATCATCTCCACCAGGTTCGAAGCAACTGGAAGTTCCTCATTGGCGCAGCAACACCAGCAAGCTCAACTCCAGGGTCCATGGCAGCTCCTCTGCCACGCTCTCCAGCCTGAGGTACTGGTGCTCCAGGACGGTCACGCCCTCAACCAACGCCAGGCGCGTCAGCTGCAGGTGGCACTGGTACACGACCTCTAGCACCGCGATCACGACCTTTGTGGGCAGCACCACGACCACGCCCAGCGGGTGACGGTACCTCAGGGTCCTCCAGAGCGGCCTCCTCAAAACGAGCCTGAAGACGTCCAAACCTCCACGGGGTCATCTGTTGTAAGAAAATATTTCTGATTAGAAAGATAGCATCAACAGAAACAGAAATTACTGAGAAAGACAGAAGATCAGCAGATCAGGACAAGAATAACTAAATAAGCACAATTCAAAGCAAACAAGACTTCAATCAAGCAAACGACGAGATTTAAGAAAACAACTTTCACGATAAACGTTTGATAGCAGATTTAGAAATCTAGAAACATTCCTTAGTTACGTCTAGTTTTACGGTTTCGCTCCTATGGGTAAGTATGTCTCTGATACCACCTGTAACGACCGGGTTTTTCTTTACCTTTCGATAAGTCCCGATCTTCTGTGACCTTGCCAATCCCAGAGGCTGACAAGCACGACATCACAAGCGATCAATCAAGAAACCATAACAGAAGTATTAAACAAGAAACGAGAATAGAAAATAGCAAGTCAAAGCAACTTATTAGAATAAAATCCTCCAAAGAGGTCCATCGACAAGCAGGCCGAAAACATCTCAGAGCAAATAGATCACTATCGAGAATCCAACAAGTGCAGCAACGGAAGCATCAACATGACAGTGGTAGCGAATCTCCTCCACACAGGCTAGCTTGAGCGCAGGAGCAGACTTCATGGTTCGTCGGAGACGTAGTCGAAGTCGAAGCTGAGAGTATCCTCTAAAAACAACAAATTAGAAAGCCGTAACTTCGAATACTCAGCAAACAGCGTACTGTCTATCAACAATGTATGCATGCAAATGGTTTCAAGGATAAAGGCATGGCTCAAATGCTAAATGCAAGTTTAAAACATTTTATTTTATTTTAAAGATGCAAGAAAGCTTTATTTTAAATTGTCAAATTTTATTATCTCGCCCCGCAGGGATCTCCGTTATCCCAGATGGGGGTTCATTTTAAATGCCGGTGTAATCTCCACATCCGGCCACAGCTCAAAGGCCGGAGTCTAAAACATTTTGAAATAGAAGAGGGGGAAGAAAAACAAAACTACTCAACGAGGAGCACAACTCAGGGGGTGTCCTTTCAAAAAGACGTGGCAATGCGCATTGACTGTAACTCTGCAGAGGTTATGCACCTGGACCCACGAGAAGTGTCATCGGAAACTGTCGTCATAGTCCCGACGAACACACAAGACCCGTCCACAAGCTTTAACTGACGTCATCCGTCCGCTAAGATCGAGATCCCAAATACCTACGCAATCGGAGTCCTGAAGCTGTGAAGAGCCTACCACTGATCAGATGGGGTATCTCGATCTCATGTGGGGAGTCATACCTCTACACCACACTAACACAACACCGCCAACCCACGGGTAAACATCCAGTCTTGACAAGCTTCAAGATCAAGCCACTGCCCATACAAGGTAATGTGGTGTACATGGTTGTCAACTGAGCGTACAAGGTTCGAAGAACTCGGTTCTTAATTACCGAGGCAGGCACTCTCTCCAACCTCAACGCCAACAACCAATAAGTCTCACGGAAAGATCTCAGCCCGAATCTTCCCGTTGTACCTGCAACAGGTACGCCTACAGGGACTTCCCAAAAGTCCCCCAGCTACTTATACTCCATCCTGCCCTCGCTAAATAGTTATGTATAGTTATTTGTAAAACTTACACATTTGAATTACAGTTCGAAAGCATTTAACACAAATTCTATTTTTATAGTGATAGGTGTGTGATAAAAATAAATGCGACTAAGCATGGCTAAGCATAAAAATAAAATAATTATTTTAAGGCAATCTTAGAGCTAATATTTGTGGAACAATAAATAGGCACGGCTTAGGAGTGTTGCTAGCATATTTTAAAACAGTTGACATGCAAATTAGGGTTGCAAACAAAACATGCAGTTTAAAATACTGGGTACAAAAGTGATCAAAGAACGCGGCTTGCCTGACAGCTCGGGATCTTAGTCGGGATCCGGGTCGTTGAACTGAGCGGGCTCCCGGAACTCCTCCTCTGAAACACCAGCTAAACACAGCACAAACAGAGTGAGATACGCGACAATTAAATCTGGTAATTAAATCTAAGTCGAAACTACTAGGCTAAACGTGCGCAAAACGTTCCCAGCTCGACACAGACTGATGTGCTCTCAACTGAAATCAAAAGGAAGGGTTGTGCCGCACTGCTCACCAGGGCTTGGACTAAGAGATCAAACCCCTCACGAAATCAGGGCACTGCTGGATCGAATCGACAAGGCCACCAGAGGCGTGAGGACGAAGAACCGACCAGCTCTGCAATCGAAACCAAAATCAGAACAACGTTGAACCGATTGGGATGCAAGCAGCCGAGACAGGCAGTAGATGTTGGTACTGGACGCAGCTGATGCAGAGCGAAGACGCGCGGACTGGATCAGAGCAAGATCAAGTCAATGTGGCACGATCGATCAACGGAGCGGCGGAGCCACGCGAGGGAGCGGATCGAGGCGATTCGATCGATGGGTGAAGGCGGTGCGCGGAC
>BCLG01000294.1:96124-128906 GCA_001602295.1 Zoysia matrella
AGAATGTCATGTGTTGGCTAACAACCCTACTACCAATACATCTGTTTGTATGTACTGCAACTTTCATGTGTATGGAAAGACATCTGACAATGACAAATAATTTCGAAATGAGCACATAGTGCATGTAGAGTGGATAAAAATATGGCTTTGCCCTTATGTGATAAAGCCAAAGCCATTTGTGAAATGTTTTACTTACTCCATTCCAAAATAAGTGTTTTTCTAGACTCCTGGACATTAATGTTTAACAATTCATCTTATTCAAAAACAATTATGAAAATATTATTTATTTTTGTTTCAAAATTCTTTATTATTAAACATAATTTAAACATTAATTATTTGTTTTAGTTTTCTTATTTTTGAATAAGATAAATATCAAATGTTGATTTTTAAATGTGAAAAACGTCACTTATTTTAAAATGGAGGAATTAACAAAATAGGTCAGTTTGATTGGGCTCAACGACGGACATTCTTGTCATGAGTTGTAATTTAAGTAATCATGGGCTCACGGACATATATTTAGGACAATTGTCAACCAAATCGAGGGCTAGAATAGTAATTCACTCTTTTTTGAGCTAGGTGGAGCCTTTTAGCCCAACACTACACTAGACAGTGGCTCCAACCCTACATCAGATCAGCTCTGTGCGGAAGTCTTAAAAAAATAAAAAAGAGCAATATGATGCATGTAGCTCCTACGTAGTGTCTGGAGTCTGGAGAAGGTCCAACCACTGAGTCAATATTGATTGTGAAACATTAAAATGGAGCTAAAAAGTGGAGCCATGGTAAACAGAGATTTTAACCACTGACAGATTATAAAACATGTGGCCAACCTTAAGATATATTTTGAGACCTAATTTAAAATGTACTCTTTTTGTCTCATTTTATAAGTCGGGCCAGCATGGTAACTAAGAAAAGTGAAAACGGTGGTAACTAAGAAAAGTGAAAACCGTGGGATGTTAAATGAGGAGGACAGCGATACAATGAAGATGTATTGGGAGGAGAAAAATTGTCTTGAGAAGTTATAACAACATATAATTTGAGAATTTTTGAGGATGTTAGAATGGTTTATAATTGGCGACGGAGGGAGTAAAATTTTATAATTTTATAGTAACCATATATAAATTTTATAGAAACCAAATAAATTTTATAGAGTGGTACACTTGATTTGCAAATAATTAATGTCCGCAATCCAAAAGTAGCTTCAATGGTATGATGCTAATTACTTTAGCGGCATAAAAACACGTGTTGCACCTGTTACTAGTTGCCCATCTGCCCATCACGATGCAGTGTCATGTTGGGACAATTTGTTTGAGGGATTCGATATTATTCAAGAAATGTTATTATAAGCATAGCACAAAAGGAAAGGGTATGTACAATGTGATGCATATAGGGTGCTTACTCAATTAAGAAAAAATCTTAATGAGGAAAATCTCTACTCTTTAAAAATCAAGTTTTTCTTTTCTATGTACACCTGGCAAAATGTCCAAATGGGTTAAACTACATGCACACGAAAAATACACCTAGAGTTGATCCTTTTTATAAACGGATGAAATATCTCCACAGATACTCCTTACAAATCTGATGAACGAGCTCTTCAGGATCTCTCAGATTTGGACCTAGAAACAGATATATGATATTCAAAGAAAGTTGTTGAAAAACAAAACAAATTTATTTTAGGTTAATATTAATATTAATGGTGAAAAACAAGAAATTTCAAATTTTAATATTAATATATTGATTTTTTAAGTTAATATTTTTTTATAGACCGTGGCGTTAACATGGTGTCATTTAAGGCAAAAACCAAGTGACCCTTTATGTGTGCCCAAAAATCAAGTTTCACATATAAAACGACTTCATTAATGGTAAAACAAAATAATGTCTCAAATAAAAAGAAAAAACACAGCGATTACCGAATGGTTCCCTGGATCCCGCTCCACCACACATCTCGCTCCAGGCGGATCCCGGTGTACCTCGCTTTCCTAGCTCCACCAGCTGACACGCACAGAACTAGCCTCCACCAGTTACTACGCCAGGCCACGCCCATTCTTGTCTCGTGATTTTACACTTGAGTGGTCACTCCACGAATCGGTCCTTAGATTTGAGAAGATAGCTTATCTAGGAACAGTGCCGGTAACCCCGCATATAGCCCTGCACCAATCATATCACCCAAATCAGTAATCTCTAAGTTGCTACTAAATAACTCATTAATCCTCGTGAAGCAAATATGATAATAAATCAATTTAATAACACCTATCCCGACAACAGCAAGCTAAGCATGTGATCTACCCAATAGAAAGGTAAAATAGGGCGACAAGGCATAATAAAGAAAGACTCAGTAAAAAAACCCTAATCATAGGTGCACAAACAATTTGACACAAGTATGCAATCTAAAAGATAGAGTTTTTGTAAAATAGCTACAAGATAGTTAAGGACACTTGCCTTTATAATTGTATTGCTGCTCAATAAATTTTGGAGTCTTGATTCTGAAAATCCTCATACTGCAGATCCAAAGCATATTCATCTAAGCGTGCAAGCACGACAGATAAAGAAACACAATTCAATCATAACTATGCATACAACAGAAGAGAATCAATAGGATGGTGTCATGAATGCAAAGATTATTTCAATACGATAGTTTAGGCGCAAGAATCATTTTAGTCGGAGTTACGGTTTAAAAGTTATGGCGTTTATAAGATTCTAAGGGCTAAATCACAATTAAAGTTTAAGTTCTGAGCACTTATGTGCAAATTATTACATTAAGCCAGCAACATATATTAATTAATAAAACTTTAGTGTTTAAAAATAGAATTATTAATTAGTAGGGGTTATTTTATAATTTACTAAAGTCATAAGGAATTATTTATAAATGATATAAATAATATTATTATATCAATATTATTATTAATTACTATTATTGTATTTATTAAACACTTATCAAAATTACTATTATTAGTATCATCATTATTTTCTATTATTACTGTAATTATTATTGTTACCACTAGTATAGTATTATTATTAATAATTAATTAGTAATATTTCTATTATTTTTAGTTAATCACATTAATATTGTAATAACTATTATTTTTGGTATTTTTTGTTAATATTAAAATTAATAGAATTATTATCATTAAATTATTATTATACCAATAGTTACTATTATCAAGAATTTGTATTATAATCATTATTACCCGTATTAATATTGTTATTATGATTAATTATTATTTTATTATCATATTAATTTTAGTATTGTTAATATTTGTTTGTCATTGTAATTATTATTATGAGTACAATCGTTATTATTATTAGAATGTTTATTATTAAGATTAACTTTAACTTTAATATGCTGATCTGTGATTAACTAAATCTGATTCGGATTTATTTTTACTTAAAAAGATCTGATGATGTCATGCTCACACAATGCTGATGCAGTGAAGGTTTTGATTTATTTTTGTTTTGGAAATCGGTGGATTAATTAGGGGTGTTGGATCTAGATCGAATGGATTGCATAAAAGAGAAGACGTGGACTAATCGGAACCGTTGGAATTGAATCGGATGGATTTGATTCTATTTTATTTTATGGGTACACGTGGCTGAATCTCGGCACTTAGATTTAGATCTGGTGGCTTAGATTAAATCTAGTTGAATAGGGGTGGTTGATCTTGGCCGTACAGAGAGGATCTGACGGACGAGGGCGGTCGCTGCTGGGCAGGGTGGTGGCCTGGCCGGCCGGCTGGCTGCCGGTGGCGGTGCCATGGCAGGCCCGAGCTCATCGGGGCACGGTTGTCGACGAGGTTGGGTCCAAAACAAAGAGGAGGTCGACGGAAAGCTCACCTTGGGGTCAATCGGAGTCAAGGACGGCCGGAAACGGGGCGCGACGGTGAGGCTCGAGTTCGAAGGTTCGGTGGTGTTAGGCGGCTCTGTAAGGCGGCAACGCTCGAAGGGGAAGGCCGGGGCGGGGGACTTATGGCTCGAGGCAGCTCGGAGCGGGGTCGAGAGAGGCTGGAGCGACTTCGAGAGGTGGGCGCGACGGCGAGCTCGGGTGGTGGCGGTTTGAGGAGGAGAGAGACAGTCGGGGGTTTTTTAAGTATGAAGCGGGGGCGGCGAAGTCGGGGAAGGAGTTGGGCGCGGTTGGGGCGTGTCGGTGTTTCGTACTCCGACACAGTAAATTTATACGATCGGATGGGAAATCATGCATTTTCGAAATAGAATGGCCTAGTCTACAAGCGAGACTCAAAGGTTAACTTAGTTCGGGCCGCCTCAAAGCATAATACCCTACGTCTAGGGGCGGAAGATCGATCGTATGAATCTCAAGAACATAAAAAATACAATGCGGAGGGGCTTCAGACGGATCCGAGAGTGCCAAACTCACGCGTGGTGGGAGTGGTTTACAGGTGGTGGTTATCACTGTTGTTCTCCTTGCTTTGCTAGCCACCTGAGTATCTTTTTTATAGGGTCAGATCTAGGTTAACTTGACTGAACCATGGTTGGGGTAACCGGACTATGGTTTGAGCATCTTGTCGCCTACAAAAACGAGTGACCCTTTGACAGGTGGGTTCACGGTCTTCAGTGAATTATGCTCTCTGGCGTTCGAGACAGATGATCGGCGCCTCCCATTCGTACCCTTGTTCACTGAAAGGGAACATGGTTGCTTTACTGTTCAGCTTTATCGCTTGGTGGGTTGTTTCTCGTTCAACCGGGTAGTTGCGGAATCTTCTAGAATGCTTATCTTCTTTGTGTAACTGCACATTGTTCGGTGTGATTGTTGAAGTAATAACTGCTTCCTAGCGGTCGACGGGTGAGTCTCGACCGCTTGGATCCTGGTAGCTCGGGTCTCGACCCCTGGGGGTCGAGACAATTATGCCCACTTCGTCTTCGGACATTGACGAGACTTCCCGACCGCTGAGGCCGGGCCGCCTTTGTGAAGTTCTCGGTGGGCTTGGACCACGGACTGTAAGTAGGCCGCGTTGTAAAAGTTGATCCGTAGGTACCCGGGGTATACTATCACGACAGGGCGGAATCCCGCGAAGATCGGAGCTCCGGTAGTGGAGATCGGGTGGCAGTGGCTCCTCGAAAAATCGGCCAGAGGTGGGAGATGACGGGGTTGGGTCCGCGCGTCGATGGAAGAAAGAGAGGGAGGGCAGGGCGGCTGGGCTTGGGCCAGATTGGGGAAAAATGAGGGGGCTGGCCGGCTGGGCTTGGGAGGGGAGAGGGGAGGGAAAGTGGGCTGTGGCCAGGGGTTTTCTTTTTTTTTATTATTTTCTAATCCTCTTTTATCATTTTGTTTCTTCTTCTTTTCTTCTATTTTATCTCTTTTCTATTTCTCTTGTTAATTATTTAATTCCTTCAAAGAAATAAATTTCATTTGAGAATATTTTTGGAATATTGAAATATTTGGAAATATTTTATCTAAGAAATCCAAACTGTTTATCCATTTAAGAAACATTTTTAAGAAATTGAGAAAAAAGCCCCCTTTGTTTTTCAAATCAAATAAGACTTTCTTCTAAAATATACACAAAATCATTTTATAAATGTATGTTATTTACACAGCATAACATTAAAAATTTACTATTTTCCCAAAGAAATATTGAATACATTTAAAATAATTAATTAATTAAATAGATTAAATTCTTAATAATTGAATATTTTACTTTTTGTAATTGAAAAGGTTCACATCTCTAAATTGAAAAATTTGGAGTGTGACACGTGGGTATCAGGACTAGTAGTGCTTAGGTTTGCACATGCACCTGATGCTTAAGGCTTTCACATATTGCACGAACTATTTTTTTAATGGATGCTTAATTATTTTGAGCAAAGCTCTTATGAGCCATTAAAAAATAATTCAGTACATTCTTAGCCACTGAGATTTTTTGACTTTTGTGCCCCTTTCTGAGATTTCCTTTTCCCTACATGTCACTCCCATGTAAAAAAATACCTAAAACATTTTTACATCGAAGCTGTAACCTAAAACTAATTTTTATAATATACTAGATCACAAAAGAAAATTTCTGAAATTTTTTAGAATTTTATCATCTAAAAATTAAGGTTAAATTTATGTGAAAATTTTAATTCACAATATATGCTGAATTTGCAGTGGACTTAATAGCAAAAGTTATTCATCATTATATGCTCTATCAGCATAAAAATTTGGCATGGATATTGAAGCAAGGAAGTCGCCTTCCATTGAGCCAGACAAGAAAAAAACAAATACCTAAAAGATAAAAAAAATCTCTCAAAGGTGACACATTGGGAAGGAAAATCAGTGGCTGAGAAGACATTGAGAGTTTTTTCAGTGGCGCACAAGGATTCGCTTAATTATTTTTCTATGTATTTCTTGCATGTACCTTGCACTGTATATACACTAAGAGCAAGAACTAAACTAGGCACCTAAATGCTGATGTAAGTGAGATGTAAAATTTAACTATCCTCATCCTCACTAAATTGGATACTCATATTTACTAATGGTTTAGATCAGTCTATCCTACAAAACCTTCACATGCTTAATTTTAACAGCCTATGAGCCACAAATCAACATGATGTGGTACATTCCACTCGAGGAGGCGCTCGTGCGGCACGGCGGTCTCGAACCCGGTAGCGATATCGTCGAACGCGGCCATACTAGCGTGTATGCGCGGCACTAAGTTGGGTTTCATGACTCCTCACCCAAGACAACCGAGAGCACCTGCGGCGCACGAGCCCAGCACAATGCCGAGCAGTCCGGAACTCCGCCAGTGCACAAATGGGTTGTCGCCGGGGAAGTCCGCCAGGATCCTGGCATCCTTCACGACCAGCCCTGCACTCTCCGCCTCCCCTGCCATGAACAGCACTGGAAGCGACAACGGTGACACCTTAGCACATAAATCGAATCTATTACTGAAATAAAACCAGCTAGCCGGTCAGTTTTTTGAGCTACCGAAAACCGAGTTGACCCTAGTTTCTAAAACCTTAGGCGGCGATGCTGATTGGAGTAAAAAGAGGAGTAAAAAAGCAGAGGGAGAGTCGGTGAAATTTGTTGACGACAATATTGAATGAATTGGTTCGAGCGTGACACGGATAGATGCAGGGAGGAAGAGTGTGACACCAAAGATAAAACTGTGATAGCAAAATTAGTGAAATAAACATTTACAAACTTATATATTAAAAGAGATTAATATATTATAGTCCGTGTACTCGTGCTACGTCATGGATAAAGCAACACGATGCAATCCACATTTGATAAAAAAAACAATATGGTACCGATAAATAAATAAAGATACTAAAGAGCTATAAAACCTAACGTGCCCAAAAAATATTCTCAGTGTTGGAGCACCAATCGGATTATCTTGAGGCCACATTGGAACTACGATGTAAGCTGAAAATCACTCATTCGTATAGATCTTACAATTTTAAGGGCTATCTCAATCATTATTAAATTATTTAGCACCTGCAGTATAATAGAGAGTCATAAATCTAGGAACGATTTTACTTTTTTTCATTATGAATGAGATAAAGGGACCAGATCAAAGGCTCAAGGCTATCAAGCAAGGATACTCTTGAACCTTTTCATGAAACAAACGCTTCACTCCACACAAACTCTTCGGATGCACCAATAAGGAACTTCTCAAACACTAGCGACCATAGTGGTTTTGGACATCGAAAAATTCAAATGAGGTTTCTTCACCTCGTAAATAAATATCCTACATAGGAGTGTTAGATCCAGAAAATGAAGCGCTGATAACAATGCTTCACTTGACTGAGCATCAATGGCTGACTTTGCACAGAGCTCTGAAGCTGAAACCTCTGTAGAGTTAATGAAGATTCGGACAAGGTTTTGAAGCTCTGGTAACAAATCGGACATATCAAATGTTCCTGCAGTGTACATGTATAAGCAGTGACAGAAATAAAGAGCATGATAAAAAATAATGAAAATCAGGTACAATCTGCAATTACAAAAAGGAAAAAAGGACATGAAAAGCAGTATGACCCTTGAGGGTTCCATTTCTTTATTATAATAATGATGTCTCTTAGTAACTTACCATTAGGAATCACAATAAATGTGTCTATACTCTTTTCCAGCTTCTCTAACGCTTCAAGTGCCTGAAATGGGTAATAAAAAATGGTGCATACAAATCCAAAAGATCAACAGCTCACAGAGACTTGATGATGAAAATCAGACACCCAGATATTTGCAAATACTTTAGGCATGACATATCCAGAAAAGAAAGTGTTGAAAGTGATCAAACAGACTTCAGGTGGCTGTGACCTCCCAACTAACATATGAATATGTTCATCAAAACGCAGATCTTGTATTTGTTAAGCAAAAGTCTCAAATTAATGCCATCACCAAGTAAAGTAATGCTGCAAATGAGTTGTATTGAAGGCGGTTATCATAGATACTTGCCTGTAAAGAGCGCTTACGGCCGTCAGAGCTGGATGGGTAGGTTCCAACACCAACAATAAGATAACCAGCTTCCTTTGATATCTGGGCAACAACAGGAGCAGCACCAGATACCTCCTCCCATTCCAGCTTTTATGAAAACAAGATCTGAATCCTTGAGGGCATTGGCAATGGCTTCTTGTGATTCCTCAGCTTCTTGCTCTCCCAAATTAGGAATTCCACCAGTACCTGAGTGTTAATGATATTATTAGTGAATCTAGTGAACCTTTATACAATTTCAATGAAAATCTACGGATTTACATGATCCATCTGTTGTATTGTTCATTTCATTTAGATGACCAGACTCGATACAGAAATGCAACAGGTTTTTTGGCGGTGGTTAGGGAGGCAACATCTCATGTTAACTAATGCTAGCATAAACACCAAATCAGGGACATGTATATATGAGAAAACTCTTAAGCGTACAGCAACGCGACTCACTATCTAGGTGTGCTGGGTGATGACCCCGTACTCCCCGGAGCCTAGGGCCTTGAGGTACGAGCCCCCCGGCAAGGTGCGGACGAAGCCTCGCACCGCCACGAGCTGTGGCTCGCCGTCTTCGGGGAGGATTGAGCGGAGACCAGCGATGGAGGTCGCCTTCGTGCGTAGTTCCCTGGCGGCGGTGAGGTACTTGACCCACGACATGATGGCGACGACCACCGTACCAAGGCCGAGCATGGTCCCATCCAGCGAGGCAGCTATCGCACAAACGCCTCCGCTGTCTCGCGGTCACGCGCCGACATGGTTGGATTGGGTCGCCGCCGGTGACGCTGGGCCCGCTGGCCGACAACAAAAGGTGTCACGTATGATTTTATACCCGTGGCGATGGTATGGCGTGGAATCTTCCTGAATGCAGCAGGTTTTTCGGCGGTGTTTAGGGAGGCAAGGAACGAGAATCACCATTTTTTCGGCAGTAAGTTGAAGAGGGGCGGAGCGCGGGTGCGGGCGACGGCGGCGTCTTCGGCCGGTTACGGGATGGAGGCGCGGGAGCCGGGCTTCTCGACGGTGGTGGGGCGGAGCGCGAGCGCGGGCGCAGGCGGCGGCGGTGGCTTCGGCCGGTTACGGGATGGAGGCACGGGAGCCGGGCTTCTCGGCGGTGATTGTTGAAGAGGAGGCGTCCGAGAGGATCAGCGTGACACGAACTACTCTAGTACGGACTGACACTTACGTGTTTAATAAGTACAAGGATAATTGGTCTAGAACAAGAACATACTGTATGCATCTAGTGGTCTAGAACAAGAACATTAGGTGCATAAATATAAGAAAGGACATTTTATCTAGTACACTGTATGCATCTATTGTCATCCTACCATGCAAATACAATAAAGGAATTAGCAAGCGAAATAGCAGAAGGGAAATTACTTGCACACATTGAACAATATGCAATTGAATTACATGAAGAGAGTAGAAAAAAAAATCCTACAAGCTAGCTTCAGAGTGAGAATGAAGAAGCGCTAGTGGAAGGTGCAAAATTTCCTCTCAAGTTTTGGTCAGAGGCAGAGGAGAGGTATCCAATTCACACTTCCACGGCAGCTCCAATCTTTGCAACCTTAATATCAAGGCGCAACTCTAATGACATACAATCTTCATTTTATTTTGCTGATGTTGATTAGTGTAAATTTCCACTCAATAAACTAAAATGGAGGGAGTATAAAAAAACCAAGTTTCCACATGAGTTTCTAACAACAGAATCACCAAGCAATCTGTAGCAAAAGAATATCATCTACCTTCAGCCCTGCTTACAGCCTCCATGCTTGAAACAGCTACACCTGAACAATGATAGAGAGGGAGAGGGACAGTCAAAACAAGAAGCAAAACAACACCCCTTTTGTTTTTCTCTGTTGGAAAACACCATGTGTTCAGCTATTCGTAATCACAAAGTATGTATAGAGAGCAGATAGATCATAGGTTATAGTTGAATAATGCAGTCATGTGTTTATTTCAGAATTGAAAAGAAAAGGGCCAATACGCTAGTAGATCTAATTGGGAATCTACTTCTACATTGGTTGCCAATCGTGAAAAGGGCTAATCGTAGTATATCTAATTGGGACTGATAGATACAATTAAAGATATCATTACAGAGGTTCTGTTCAAAAGGACATGTGCAATTTCTACATTGTGCTACTTTTTACAAGGTTAATATTCGAAAAATACAGAAAAAATGACAATACTTGGGTTTGCTTTCTGATTGAGCAAGGTTAGATCCCTTATCTTAAGAAAGGTATACAGCAGCCAAATTAAGGTAGAATAATTCAGACAGATAAATAGATAACTAAAGCACTATAGTCTTCATAATGTAGAGTAGCTTTATTATCAAATAGGAATAGGGTACATAATAGAAAACTTTGTGTGGTACATACCTGAATTCATGGAACTCCATAGCTGAAATCTCAGAGGCGACCCCTTACCAAGCATAGAACTACCTCCAGTGTTCTGCCTAAAAAGTGGTAGATAAGACTTGCGGAATGATCATGGGAATGAATTGCTCACGCATAATATGGCACATATGACCCAACACAATAGAAATCAGAAACAATATAGTAAGAATATTTGGGTTTATCTCCCGACTCAGTATTCGGTACCCTTGAATATTGATTCGTGTAGACAATGCCTGTCCAGCCTCCAACAAAGCAACCCCCAGAGTCTAGGTAATACTGCCAGAGTAAATGTTTTTAATGATGGATGGTTTTGTTGCAGGCAAATAACTGGGAAGTATTGTTCTTGTTTCTATGGCCAGATTAATGGACATATGGTTACAAAAATTCTATTGTCAAGCATCCCTGTATTAACTGTTTAGGAATATGACTTGTATTCTATTCATTTGCCATATGGTTAGAAAAATAGAAGGAAGCATGTGTTTGTATTGTGATGATAAAATATTCTGCTGAAATCATCAAACAGTTCTGGTACTGGAGTACGAAGGCATGGTCTGAAAAACATAGGTTGCACTTGAATATCAGATGTTTTACCTTCTGGTTGCTCTTCATCTGATTCTGTTTGCCCATTCCTCACTTAGCTCCTTGTATCCATGAAGCAAACTGAGAATATCAAATAACATCGTGATCAAATTAACAGTCAGACTGTGATATAAATAAAAGGTAAACAAAATTTAATGTAAACCTAGATTCAATATTTTTATTACAAGATATGGTTCAAAAGTGCTCATAATTTGAGATTAGCTCTCTGGTTTCAGGAGCAATTTCTCTGAATTGAGGACCAATAATGAACAGAAGATCAGTGCACCAATCCCACAGCCTAACACATCTGCACGTGGTGGTATGGTGAGTTGGGCCACAATCATACCATAGAGCAGATCCACTATCAGTGAATGCAAAAAAAAAATGCTAATGTTCAGCGACTGATTTGGTCTGTAACTCTCATTTAGTTACCTAATTGGAATCTTGTAGGACCATGTGAGAAGACACTATGAAATGGAGTACACTTCAGATGTCAGTAGTCCAGAAGACCTCATACAGAAATGGAGATTCAGGATTGAGAAAGTGAATCAAGAGTTTCATTAAAGCCTCCCCTGGCCAAGCAGGATCAGTATTTCCTATCTACAAATGACCTTATCTGCATCCACGACCAATTAAAATTGAATTAGAGCTCATAAAGGTGCTAAATTCTCAATCCTAAGCATCCATAATTTTGTGATCAAATTAACAGTCAGACTGTGATATAAATAAAAGGTAAACATAATTTTGTGGCCACATAGAATGCATTTGGGATGCCATACTGCGTATAAAACACAGGTTATCGATAGTGACATCATGTGCAAACATCTATCTATGTATCTATCTATCTATCATCCTATACTAAGAAATTCCTTTCGAATCCTTGAACGAGGAATGATAAAATATTCTGCTGAAAATAGCTGATGTGTTTGTATTGTGATGATAAAATATTCTTGTAAGACTGAATGCTTGCTTTGTATTACACAACGATGGTTTATATAGCCAGTACATCAGCGCAAAGAATGGCATGCGCGATTGCAACAGAAAATGCTAACGTGCGGGAGAAGAAGTGCTAACGTGCCAGAGAAGAAGCCTAAGGAACCGGTACTGAGGAGACCGAGCTGGGCAAGTAGCCGGTAGCAAAAGAACCGGTCAAGCTAACAGCCCCCCTCAGCCTGGAGGTGGGTAGACATGCAGGCTGGACCTGAAATCCTGAAACAACGAGGAAGAGAGTCCCTTCGTGAAGATATCTGCAAATTGCAGGGAAGATGGCACATGCAACACTTTGATGGTGCCAAGAGAAACTTGATCCCGCACAAAATGTAGATCAATTTCTATATGTTTGGTCCTCTGATGTTGCACTGGATTTGAAGACATATACACTGTACTGACATTGTCACAGAAGACGATAGTAGCACGGCGAGGTTCATAGTGAATTTCCTTCAAAAGTTGCCGAAGCCAAGAACATTCTGCCACTGCATTAGCCACTCCCCTATATTCAGCCTCAGCACTTGAATGAGAGACAGTCACTTGACGTTTTGATGACCAAAACACAAGATTATCACCAAGAAAAACACAGAATCCAGAAGTGGATCTTCTTGTGTCAAGGCAGCCAGCCCAATCCGCATCAGAGTAAGCAGTTAACTCATGAGTAGAGGACTTGTAAATATGCAAACCATAGTCAACCGTACCTCTAATATACCGAAGGATTCGTTTCAGCTGCTGAAAATGGGGTTCGCGAGGATCATGCATAAACAAACAAACTTGCTGAACCGCATAACTGATGTCGGGCCGAGTGAGAGTCAGATACTGCAATGCTCCAGCTAGGCTTCGGTACTCTGTGGGATTGGGGAGAGGTGTGCCGACGCTTGCTGAGAGTTTGGAAGTGGTGTCGATAGGAGTCGAGCTGGGATTGCATGCAGACATATTGGCGCGCTCAAGGAGATCAAGAGCATATTGTTGTTGTGACAAAAACAGCCCAGTGGAAGTGCGTGAGACAGAAATGCCGAGGAAATGTTCCAGCCGGCCAAGATCTGTCATAGCAAATTCACCACGTAGCTTGGCTATGATTAATTGGAGCAGGGCAGAGGAGTTGGCTGTTAAGATAATGTCATCGACATATAGTAGAAGATATGCAGTGCTGGAGCCGTGTTTAAGTACAAAGAGAGATGTGTCAGACTTGGATGAAACAAAACCAAGTGAAGACAGAAACGATGTAAAGCGCAAAAACCAAGTGCGTGGGGCCTGTTTAAGACCGTAGAGGGATTTGTTGAGTTTGCAAACATGAGCCGGTTGAGAAGAATCAACAAAACCTGACGGTTGCTGACAGTATATGGTTTCAGAGAGATTACCGTGCAAGAATGCATTCTGAACGTCCAACTGATGAATTGGCCAGTCAGCAGCAGTGGCGATGCTGAGAATAACTCGAATGGTAGCAGGCTTGATTACGGGACTGAATGTTTCTTCAAAGTCGATGCCTTCTTGCTGAGAACAGCCTCGTAAAACCCACCGAGCTTTGTATCGTGCAAGAGAACCGTCTGGATGATACTTGTGGCGAAATATCCATTTCCCCGAGACGATATTGTGACCTGCAGGCTTAGGAACAAGGCACCAAGTATTGTTTTTCATCAATGCATTATATTCATCTAACATAGCATTGTACCAATTTAGATCCTTAAGAGCCGTGCGGTAGGAGGACGGAATGGGTGAAATGGATTCTGTGGCAGTGAGGTTGAAAATTTTCTTGGGTAGAAAGATGCCATCTTGTGCGCGTGTGCGCGTGGAATGCTGAGGAGGCGCAGGAGGTGGCGAGACAGGCAAAGGAGAGGTAGATGTAAGCTGGTGGTTAGCCGTAGCAGGAGAGGATTCTGGTGGTAGAGACGCGCTGTGATCCGGACGTGGCGCGAGCGAAGTGGCCGGTGCGGAATCGGCGGCAGGACGGAATTCGGAGGCCGTTGCGGGTGGAATGATGGGCACAATTTCCGGGAATGATATCGACGGATTCGCTGCGGCCTGTGGTTTGGGAGCGTTCGTGTGGCTGGAGAAAGGGAAGGTGTTCTCGTCAAATACCACATGCCGGGATATGAGAATTTTCTTGGTGGAGAGACAGAGACACCGATATCCTTTTTGCTCAGTGGGATAACCAAGAAAAACGCATGGTATAGAACGGGGAGCAAGCTTGTGCTGGGCAGTAGCCGTCGTGTTGGGATAACATAAGCAGCCGAAGGTTCTGAGGTGTTCATACTGTGGTTGTTCGTTGAAGAGAATATGGTAGGGAGTGAGAAGAGAGAGCGGCTTGCAAGGGCGTCTATTTAGGAGATACGTGGCGGTGCTAATAGCTTCGGCCCAATATGTGGCAGGCATAGACGCTTGAAACAAAAGAGTATGAGCGATGTCATTGAGTGAGCGAATGCATCGTTCGGCACGTCCATTTTGCGGG
Source organism: Zoysia matrella (assembly GCA_001602295.1). NCBI lineage: Eukaryota > Viridiplantae > Streptophyta > Magnoliopsida > Poales > Poaceae > Zoysia > Zoysia matrella. The sequence continues at coordinate 110,928 of BCLG01000294.1, forward strand.
GAAGTATAGAGACATGACAGGCGAAAAACAATGCCACGAGAGGAAAGAAAATGACGAAGAGTGTGATTGTCAAATTCCTTCCCGTTATCACATTGCACACACTGTATAGATAAATGAAACTGGTTAAGAACGAGAGCGTAAAAATTCATAAGAGTGGCAGCGGTGTCAGACTTGTGACGCAAAGGAAAAGTCCATGTATAATGAGAGAAATCATCCACAATAACAAGATAATATTGAAAACCAGTAATGCTAGAAACTGGTGACGTCCAAAGATCGCAATGTATTATTTGAAAAGGAAAATAAGTAACATGCAATGACGAAGAAAAAAGGAGGCGAGTATGTTTGCCCAGCTGACATGCATCACAAAGACTGTTATCAGCTCGCTTATTGTGTAGTGGAAGCAATGACCGCAACGCAGCCAAAGTGTGCTGGCCAGGATGTCCCAATCTGCGGTGCCACAGCTCCGAAGATGAAGAACTAGCTGCCAGAGCAATAGTAGTAGTGGTTGTAGTAGTACCGGGCAATGGATAGAGATCCCCATCACTGTTAGACCTGAGAATTTCTCTCCGTGTGCGGAGATCCTTCACAGAAAAACCATATGGGTCAAAATCCACAGAACAGTGATTATCACGGGTGAATTTGCGCACAGAAACGAGGTTCTTGATTAGATTAGGAGTGTGTAAAACATCGGATAAACGGAAAGTGTAATTGGGAGAATGAATAGAGGTACTGCCGACTCCTAAAATTGGCATTAAAGATCCGTTTCCAACAACAATATTAGAAGAATAAGGCAAAGATGAAGAACGATAAGAGTGCAAGTTACCATTTTCGCCGGTCATATGAGAAGTTGCCGCGGTGTCCAAGAACCAGTCGCTGGTGGACGGTTGATGCAGAGATGTAGCGTGCAACGCGTTGGCGAGGCCGGTTGGATCCCATGGTGATGTAGGAAACGGCGAGGGCGGAGGAAGAGGTGGTTGGAATGCCGTGAAGGCTTGTCCTACAGGAGGCCGAGATCCAAGGACACCAGGTCCCGTGGATCCGTTCCATGGTGCACGCCACCAGATCGGGGAGAACTGGGCCCAAGCGGGAGGACTCTGCGGTGGTGGATAGCCTCGGCCACTGCTGGAGTTGCCGGAACGACTACCACCACGGTTGCGACCGCCACGACCACCACGATAGCCGCGACCACGACCGCGATCGGAGTAGCTGGGGGCATGATCGTCAGACTCGGCACGTGGTGGAGCAGGCACGTTGGAGGGACCGGACGGAGCCGAGGTACCAGCAGCAAGGAGTGCGGCCTCAGTGGCCATCCGGATGGTGTTCAACTGCGAGTCTTCTTCAGAGATAAGACACTCGCGTGCTTGCATGAAGGTTGAGGCCTCGGATCATCTGATGAACGAGGGCGCGCTCGCCGACCGGCTGATCACAATCGGCAAGGGCGTTGGCTAGCGTCTGCAATTTGTGACAGTAATCAGACGCAGAAAGCTCACCCTGACTGAGACTATGGAACTCAGCTTCAAGATGAACGGCACGGCTGGGTTTGTTGGTGGAGAAGAGATCCCTGAGGAAGACCCAGATGCCGAATGCCGTGGGATCCTTCTTGTCCATTGTCATGTCGTAGAGCTCCTCCGAGATCGTGTTGTATATCCACTGAAGAACAGTGAGATTTTGCTGAATCCATTCTACATCGTCATGACGCGGCTCCTCGTCATTGACGTGGTGTTGCAGATGGAATCGACCGAGGACGAGAAGGAAGAGGCGGCACCACTTAGTGTAATTGTGGGCTTTGAGATCAAGGGTGTACGGAATCATTGCCTTGATATTGACACTGTATATGGCCTGGGAGAGAGGAATGGGAGCAGTGGAGTTAGTCATGGTGGAAGTGACACTAGAAGCACTGCCAGCGGAGGCACTCATGATAACTGGATCGTAGATGGCGTAATGATACCATGTAAGACTGAATGCTTGCTTTGTATTACACAACGATGGTTTATATAGCCAGTACATCAGCGCAAAGAATGGCATGCGCGATTGCAACAGAAAATGCTAACGTGCGGGAGAAGAAGTGCTAACGTGCCAGAGAAGAAGCCTAAGGAACCGGTACTGAGGAGACCGAGCTGGGCAAGTAGCCGGTAGCGAAAGAACCGGTCACGCTAACAATTCTGCTGAAAATATCATCGAGCGACTTCACGCACGCCGTCATCTCCTCAATCCAGCACTGTAATTCCATCAGTGCAGGTTGTCGGTCAGCAGGTTAATTAACCATGATTATAGCAAATGTGCACATATGAACGCATTGATTTACTGGTTCATGGTCACCGACGCAACCAAATTTGACAGGTATCAGAGGAGGAGGCGTGCGCTCACCTGCAGCATGTCACTGGACTGACGAGGTTACCTTGAAGACGCGCTCGTCGAATTGGGCAGGGGCGTTTGGAGCGCGTTGTAGGTGCCGTCATTGAAGGCCCATCTGAGGCACATGAGACCACATATATATCTCCATGGTCTCCGTTCTTTATAATTTCACGAAAGCATATTAGAGTGGCACTTTTACATTCTGAATTTGAGTCGAGAATGACTCTAATTCAAGTGGGTAAAGATGACGTGAACATTATATCCTCTGATATAGACGTCAATGAAAATATTTACACATGGAGGATTCAGACTGCAAAACAGTACAAATTTGTAACAAAAGCCACAACTTCATATGGAATCTAACTTGGATGTTTAAGTACATTCTTGAAAGCTCATCAAGTCTATTTTCGAATTGATCCAGCCTCACCTTTATATCACATCTGAATCAGCGGCAATTATCGTTCTAATTCAGAAGGTGCTGCATCACCTCAATATGGGCCGATGGCCCGTGTATCAAGTTGAGCTCATTAAGGGAGCGTCCTAGAGTTTGAGGACGACCCCAGCACCCCCTGTCTTGCTCTACCCTATTTAAAGGTTCCACCCGCCACAAAAAAAAACTTGAGTTTTCTTTTGTTACAGTTTAGCTCTTATGCAAACTTTTTGATCTTCAGTTGTGTCCAACGACCACCTGTTAGACAACTTTGAAAACTTCTATATGGTAAGAGATTTTTGGTTTGCCACATCTTGTTCTTGCTTCTTTTTCGATTGCTTGCAGGAATTGATCTTTGTAATCAGGTTGATCTTGCTGTCCAGCACGATCAATAACCATTCAAAATTGGTTCTGTGATTGCTAAGGCGCATACGACCTGTTCGTTTGTAGTCGGATCGTGAGAGTCGACTCCACCAAATCGATAGTTATCACCTCACCGAAAAATCGGTAACTCAAGTCCTATCAGCACACGGTGAGCCCCCTCTCGACGGCGACGTTGAATAAGCGGTAGACACGGTGCCCGACGCCCATCTCCATGTCTGGTCCATGAGCCGGTACGAGTTCCACCCACTTACATAGAAGGTCCGGCCTTCTAGGAACAACCGCGCGCCGCACTGCTCAACGAAGGGCACCGTGGGTGGGGTGGGGGAGGGGCGGCGCACCGGCACAGGGACAGCCGGGGGTAGCAGCCAGGAGGGACAGGCCAATCGTGAGCACGGGCAGCGAGCGTGACTTGAGATGGAGCAGGCCGCCGACGAACGGGAGGCCCGTCATCCACCGGCTGGGATTCACTGACCTTCGTGACATCCTCATCCTACCTCTCCACATGCACTCTTCACAGGTTGGTTGCCTGCTCGCACAACCAACTCCACTCACCTGACGGCGACTTGGGCTGCTGGACCTGCGCCGGGTTCAGCAGGATGCCGTGCGGATGCCGGGTTCGGCAGGATGTCAGCAGGGCTGGAGTCTGCGCTCCATCTGATTGGGCTTGAGGCGGCGGCAGCAGGGAGGTGGTCGAAGTGGCGAGGCGAGGAGGCAGGTGGAGACGGCGTGGAAGGCGCGGAGCGAGGTGTGCGGGGCAGCCATTGTGGAGCGGGGAAGGAAGGAGAGACGCGGAGTAGGTCGCGGCTGGGGCGAAGGCGGCGTGGATTGCAGGTGGGGCGAAGTTCGGTTGAAGCGTGACATGAAAGAGGAGATAGAGGGTGACTTCAAATAACAGATAGAAAAAGGCAGCAGAATAGATAACGTCTACGAACATTAAAAAAGATTTTTTTATTAAACTATAGTATTAAAATAAACATTGGAACTAATAATCTCCTCTACTTATTAAACACGCAAGTGTCATTCGTGCTAGAGATAGCTCGTGTCACGCTGATTCTCGCACGTTTCGCTCGGACGCCTCCTCTTCAACAACCACTGCCGAGAAGCCCGGCTCCCGTGCCTCCATCCCGTAAACTGCCGAAGCTGCCGCCGCTGCCCGCGCTCGTGCTCGCGCTCCGCCCCACCACCACCGAGAAGCCCGGCTCCCGCGCCTCCATCCCGTAACCGGCCGAAGACGCCGCTGACGCCCGCGCCCGTGCTCCGCCCCTCTTGACTTACTGCCGAAAAAATGGCGATTCTCGTTCCTTGCCTCCCTAACCACTGCCGAGAAACCTGTTGCATTCAGGAATATCCCACGCCATACCATCGCCACGGGTATAAAGTCATACGTGACACCATGTGTTGTCGGCCAGCGGGCCCAGCGTCGCCGGCGGCGACCCAATCCAACCATGTCGGTGCGTTACCGCAAGACAGCGGAGGCGTTTGTGCGATTAGCTGCCTCGCTGGATGGGCCTGTGCTCGGCCTCGGGACGTCGTTGCCATCACGTCGTAGGTCAAGTACCTCACTGCCGCCAGGGAACTGCACCTCGTGGCCTCCGCGAAGGCGACCTCCATCGCTGGTCTCCGCTCAATCCTCCCCGAAGACGGCGAGCCACAGCTCGTGGCTGTGCGGGGCTTCGTCCGCACCTTGCCAGGGGGCTCGTACCTCAAGGCCCCAGGTGCCGGGGAGTACCTAGATAGTGAGTCGCGTTGCTGTACGCTTAAGAATTTTCTCATATATACATGTCCCTGATTTGATGTTTATGCTAGCATTAGTTGACATGAGATGTTGCCTCCCTAACCACCGCCAAAAAACCTGTTGCATTTCTGTATCGATTGTGGTCATATGAATGAAATGAACAATACAACAGATGGATCATGTAAATCCGTAGATTTTTATTGAACTTGTATAAAGGTTCACTAGATTCACTAATAATATCATTAACACTCAGGTACTGGTGGAAATCCTAATTTGGGAGAGCAAGCAGCTGAGGAATCACAAGAAGCCATTGCCAATGCCCTCAAGGATTCAGATCTAGTTTTCATAACAGCTGGAATGGGAGGAGGTACGGGATCCGGTGCTGCTCCTGTTGTTGCCCAGATATCAAAGGAAGCTGGTTAGCTTATTGTTGGTGTTGTAACCTACCCATCCAGCTTTGAAAGCCGTAAGCGCTCTTTACAGGCAAGTATCTATGATAACCCCCTTCAATACAACTCATTTGCAGTATTACTTTACTTGGTGATGGCATTAATTTGAAACTTTTGCTTAACAAATACAAGATCTGCGTTTTGATGATCATATTCATTTGTTAGTTGGGAGCTCACAGCCACCTATTGTCTGTTTGATCAATTTCAACACTTTCTTTTCTGGATATGTCATGCCTAAAGCATTTGCAAATATCTGGGTGTCTGATTTTCATCATCAAGTCTCTGTAAGCTGTTGATCTTTTGGATTTGTATGCACCATTTTTTATTACCCATTTCAGGCACTTGAAGCGTTTGAGAAGCTGGAAAAGAGTGTAAACACATTTATTTTGATTCCTAATGGTAAGTTACTAAGAAACATCATTATTCTAATAAAGAAATGAAACCCCCAAGGGCCATACTGCTTTTCAAGTCCTTTTTTCCTTTGCAAATCTTTTTGTAATTGCAGATTGTACCTGATTTTCATTATTTTTTATCATGCACTTTATTGCTGTCACTGCTTATACATGTACACTGCAGGAACATTTGTGATGTCCGATTTGTTACCAGAGCTTCAAAACCTTGTCCGAATCTTCATTAACTCTACAGAGGCTTCAGCTTCAGAGCTCTGTGCAAAGTCAGCCATTGATGCTCAGTCAAGTGAATCATTGTTATCAGCCCTTCATTTCCTGGATCTAATACTCCTATGTAGGATATTTATTTACGAGGTGAAGAAACCTCATTTGAATTTTTCGATGTCCAAAACCACTATGGTCCGAGTGTTTGAGAAGTTCCTTATTGGTGCATCTGAAGAGTTTGTGTGGAGTGAAGCGTTTGTTTCATGAAAAGGTTCAAGAGTATCCTTGCTTGATAGCCTTGAGCCTTTGATCTGGTCCATTTATCGCATTCATAATGAAAAAAAGTAAAATCGTTCCTAGATTTATGACTCTCTATTATACAGCAGGTGCTAAATAATTTAATACTGATTGACATAGCCCTTAAAATTGTAAGATCTATACGAATGAGTGATTTTCAGCTTACATCGTAGTTCCAATGTGGCGTAAGATAATCCGATTGGTGCTCCAACGCAGAGAATTTTTTTTTGGGCAGGTTAGGTTTTATAGCTGTTTAGTATCCTTATTTATTTATCGGTATCATATTGTTTTTCTTATCAAATGTGGATTATATCGTGTTGCTCTACTCATGACGTAGCACGAGCACACGGACTAGTAAGTTAAAAGTGAACGAAGAGAGTACCTTGAGGAGCGTGACGGAAATGGGGCCGGGATGGGAGAGTGGGTGTCCGGTAGGAGATCCGAACGCATTCAACCATACGATCTGAAAATCACGTAACAATGATTTTGATACGTTAGATATACAATAGAGATAGTTAGAAATATAATAAGTGGGATGGATTAAGATTTAACCATGTCTGTTGAAGGTAATTTAGTGGGTAGATATAAATATTTTTCATTGATGTATTAATAGAGGCAGGGATGTGTATTTAGAGCAACTCCAACAATGATCTAAAATTTGAGTACCTAAACTCATTTTTAGGCAGTACCTAAATCAATATAGATAATAGAAAAAGTTGCTTACTCCAACTAGTATCAATATTTACATAAGCAAAATATTAAATATGCCATACCACTATATTCATATAAGTAAAAATTAATCATGCGAAGAAAATTTTAAAGGATAGGTCAACCTAAATTATTATTAATGTGAGGACTAAATTTGATGGAGATGAAAATAGGTAAATTTAAGTAGTTGGTATAGGTACTTATTAGAGTGCTGTTTTTTCATCCAGTACTCAAATTAGTGTTTTACTTAGTTTAGATCACTGTTGTAATTCACAGACGAGTTTTATCCCCTGCCTAACTCCTACTTTCATAACCTACTTTAATAAGGGCCTGTTGCGAAGCATTTAGAGCATATAGATTAAACGGCTGCATTTTCATTCAGTTCGAGCACATATATATTACTCTCTCCATTCACAATTATAAATCATTCTATCATTCAAATTTTGTTCTTCAATATACATTATTTTTATTTTTCTATACATTTTTCTCTCTTTTCAACATAGTCTCTCTTTTCAATAAATCTATCTCTTTCCTCTTCATTTTATACGCATTATACTTTTTTCACTATTCCTTTATTTTCGTGCTCAGAGCTAAAACGACTAATAATTGTGAAAATAATCAGTTTGGGAAAAGGCGGCAAAAGTTTCAATTATCACAGCCTCCAGTTGACAGACCGACAGAACTTACTCCTCACGCAGGGTAGCGCAGTGATTAAAAGCAGGCATTCCGCAGAAGAAATCATCAGTAAAGCACGCAATAGAAGCAGGATGCCAGGATTCTATCAACAAGGTTTTAGATATAATGCGCACAGAATTTTAAGGCGAAGAGATAACACAGATGCCTCCTCAAGACAGCATTATCGGTCATCCTAACAAAAGATACCATCATAGGTCTTCTATTTGTAGATACTGAGATATCATTGACTGACTACTAAAAGCATTGTCATATCTCATCCCCACCGAACAGGTGGTTCAGAATGCAGGCTACTTTGACCTATTTGGTGACGATTTGTTTCGTCAAGGCGTAGAACATACTTGTCAGTAACTGACCATCCATAACGGCTAAAAGAACCACAATACATTGCCGCATGTTCTGCCTCGCTGACATCCGTTCCAGGCCTGTATCCACCATCATTCTTGTTTCCAAGAGAATACCTAGTAACAGGATCACCATCTCCACCATACTCATCGTATTGATCATAGTGCACTCTGGGCGGACGGGAACACCTAGCAACAGGATCAAGATCCATCTCATCATATCCACCATACTCATCGTATTGATCATAGTGCACTCTAGGCGGACTGTTCCAGTCCGGTGTGTAGTCTATGTCCTCTGATCTTCGATGGAGAGTGAGGCTATTCCTTCTGTCTATCATATTCAGCCATTCTCCTATGTGGATGAATATCTGACCTTCTTGGAGCAAAAGGGGGAGTATAACTTCTACTGCTACCATATCCAGGTCTTCTAGTGTACAGATGACCATGGTTTCTTCTACGTCTGTATTCATCAAAATCGAGATCGTGCAAACTGTCCCAGTGAGTTGTATAGTCTGCATCCTCCAGTCTCCTGCTTCTGACTTGGAAAATATTCAGGACCTCTACGACCGCACCTTCTAGCAATACCATGTCCTTGTCTCCTCAGGTATGGTGGTGGGCTCAGCCTTCGACCACCACCAAAAGCAGAAGGAACTGCTGATTCCAAGGAACTTCGCTGCCTCTCATCAACATAATTATGGCAGGGATAATTAGCATGTCCCTTCTGCTCAGATCTGTATCTGCTGCTAGCTCCAGCAAAATTCTTTGGGCAGTCCATCTCTTGTTCTGGCGAATAGTTTCTTAATCTCTTTCGAGCATTCTACCGACAGGCAATTTTGATGAATTTGCTCCAGCACCATGCGCTGTCCCATCTCTTCTATTTGGCTCTATTCTCCCCCTGCACTTGGATTTCAAAATATCTGCTGCCATATCTTTATCATTATACCGAGGATTGTTGAGTATGCTACCAATAAACTGATTTTTACTGTGTGCTTGTGCATGAATACGTCTTCTATCTTCATAATGCTTCTTGCTTCCATTCTTGATATGACTGTATTTTCTATTCTTGTTCAAGTCTATTCTGTTAAGATCAGTTGGTTTTTTCTTGTTTTGTCTTCTCTTTCTAAACTTACCTGCAGTAGTTTTATGGTTCTTATTGGACAGAGAACTGTTTTGCTCCACATGGCAATCAGAGCTTCCATTGACTTCTTTGTCTTCACCACACTCATATTGTGGTTGAGTTTCTTTTACAATAATTATAGTAGCATTATCAAGATGTGGAACACTGGGTGATTTTTTTGGAGGACGATGCTCAATATGATCAGGTTTCACCTTATCACTCCATGGACCACATTTATTGCTGCTAGTACTTGTGACCTTCCCTTTTTCTGATACAGAATCTCGTTCACATGTGGCCTTCCCTTTTTCTTGCCCTGGTATCGAGTCATGTTCATATGTATTATAGTCCCGCTCCAAGGCCCCCTCTTTTCTTGATTTTATTTCACTTCCATCCAGTTGAACATGTTTCTCTATAGGGAGGTCGTCAAGCACACCATTCTGTTCACCATTTTCTTCTGCATAATACTCTGCTGTTCCATCTCCTTCACCATCATTTTTATCCCCTTCAGTTCTGACCAATTCAGCATTCTTTTCAAGAGAGTTACCTGATATGATAACCTGCAGGTTGATAAAAATGTGCTCTCAGCAAAATGTTTACTGTGTCACTTCCAAGCGATGTGCAATTTAGCCTAGTGCGCAATATAGCCTAAGGTCTGATCATGTCGCATATTATCTCTTGTATGTATGTCCCAAAGGAATAAAATCCAGATATTTTAAACTGAGTCAAAATTATCAAGGTCACTTTCTCAAAACATTTCAAAGACATCATCATCAACAGCAACAACAACACTAGACCCAGGCAATATGGGATATGCTAGAGTCCACCCACAAGAACTAACAAAAGAAGTCAAAAGAAGGTCGAAGAAGACGAAGAAGGAAAAAAGAAAAGAAAAGAGAGTAATGGAGCAGAAGATAAAGGTTAAAAAAAAAGGTGATGCCAATAGTCAAAAAAACATGTTTCTGGCACATGGATATCATGTTTCTGGCACCTGGACTTCTTTCCAAGCTCTCCTATATGCGGATACCATTTCAAAGACAATAAAATATAAATATCCACAATCACAATGGTGTTAAGTCTATGTCCAATGTACTGTATATGCCTTGTATAATCCACACATATAAATCGCTACATCAGTAATTAGCATGTAAGCTAAAAACCAATTTGCTTTCAGAAGGCATTCATATGGAGCTTGGGTTTGAGCATGGATTATGGGAATAGATACAAAGAGATGAGTTTTGAGTCTTTTGACAAGGATGTGAAAATGTAGTTCATTCCCTTTTGTGGTATAAATTGGATTTCAATTGACACATAAATTTTATGGGGCAATTGCAAAAGTGGACCTCTTTTGGACTGCAATCCTGAAAATGGATTTATTTTCCGCACTTTGCAAGATCGGATCTCTTTTTCAAATCCTCCCTCCCCTAACCCTAAGGCATGACCAGCAGTGAACGGCGGGTGGGCACACGGGTGTGGGCGAGGCTGCGCCACCCCGTGGGCAGGTACACACTCTCGTCCAAGGTGTGTGGGCTCCATTGTAGGGTTCAGCTCAGCAAAGTTATGGCCAGGGAACAATAAAGGAAGGACATAGGCAGCAACAACGAAGTGGATTCGACCTCTGCAAATCTTGGGTATAGCAATTCTTTTGCTCTCTTTTTCATCAACAAATAAGCTGTGGTGGTAGTGTAGTGGTGACATTTTAGCTTATTGTTCACGGACTAATTGCAGATTGGTTTCCAATGAAGTGCCATAGATGATGGAAGAGCTACTGGAAGAGGAAAGGAAAGGAGTGGAACTGCTGGAGGGAGACTGTGCATGATTCAGTGTTGTAGAAGAGGATTCACCGGGCTGGGACACGTTCCCAGCCACGGCTACACCCGAAGGTAATCTTCCCCCCTTAGAAAGATTAACTTCTTTTTTGCTTACCCTCAATGGATCTTCTGCCTGCTTTATACAGACAGCAGAGCTATAGCCTAAAAACAAACTCTAAACCGACTAAAACAAACCTTAAACAACCTAATATTTAACTAACAAACTCTTATCCACTCATGTGCGCCTCCTTGCTGGGCCCCCTCCTTTTGGGCTTGCAGCCCGTAACATTCAGTCTTTCATGTGTGATCTCAAATTTAACATAGAATGCTGACCTACTAGTTTGAGTTTTTATTGGGCTTGTAATGCTATTGTTATCGGAGATTAATTGTTGGTATTGGACAAGTATGGTACTGGTTATGTTTGATGCTATGTGATGTCTAAATAATGTATGTGTGTTCTTGAATATGATGTCTCAAAAATATATATGATTGTTGTTTGTTGCTCAGTTTTGGTTAAGAAAAACAAAATGGTGATATGCTGCAAAGTTTTCTTCAAAATTATATAAGATTTTATTCAATAAAATGCATATTCCAAATCATTTAAATTGTGCTACAAAATATTCAGATGCCCAAATTTCAGTATAATCTTTGCGATCCAAAAAACAGGGGCAAAATTGCATAAGTTTGATACAAAATATGTCCATTCTTGCAAAATTGCATAAGTTTGATACACAATGTCTTTTTATATGGGATTTAACGCCATAACAGCTTCAAACAGAATAGGGGCTGCTAATTCTTTCAGATTCAAAAAAGAGATCCAATCTTGCAAAGTGCAAAAAAGAGTTCTGTTCTCAGAATTGGGGTCCAAAAGTGGTCTGGTTTTGCAATTGTCCCAAATTTTATTGACCAACCAACAATATCCCACCCTATGTTACTAAACAATCTTAACAGGAAACTGAGTAAGGAACTAGGTGGCTTGGGCCTCTCTGATCTCAAAAATCTTAACTGGGCAGTGCGGGTCAGATGTTTATGGCTTTATAAGACAGAACAGGGCAAGCCTTGGGCCTTCTTTCCAGCACCAAATACTCAAAGGAATGTCCATGCTTTGTTTTCTATTGCTGTTTATACTGAAGTAGGAGATGGAGAACATACTCTTTTTGGGAATGACAAATGGTTACACAGGAAGAGCATCTTGGACCTGCTCCAAACTTGATAGCTGCAATTCCTAAAAGGATAATTACCAAGAGATCAGTCAAGGAAGCTTTGACAAATCAACAGTGGATAAGAGACATCCAAGGAGCTCTATCTATGGCAGTGTTGCAAGAATACTTGGATCTGTGGGATTTGTTGGTTGAAGTGGTGCTCCAACCCACTGGCGGAGCTTGAATGATGCATGGGTATGCACGTGCATACCCAGCTCCGCTGACAAAAAACTAGCTACAGATGTGCATCTAATTAGGAGTAGATTATAGCTGCAAAATAGCAAGTCCAATAGCCAAGGGCCATGAAAGAATGGGAAGGAAGGCAAAGCCAAACTGCTGATATCCACGTCCACTACTGTCACGTTGTAGCTCCCTGGCTCAGGGCTCCAACCATCTTCGTACATTTCGGCCGACGGTTCAGTTTTTGCTGCTCGATGCTTCTGTTCCAAGTCCAAATTCTGAAACCTCAGGGTGATCACTTCCATGCCGTCGTCTTGGCCGCAGCACGAGCAGGGGATTTCCGAAGAGTAGCGTCGTGGCGCCGCCGATCTGGGAACGAGATGCGATTGGTATTGCCTTCCTTATCCGAGTATTAATTCATAGACTTGTTGATGATTGATGATTATGATTTTTTTTCTTCTTGGTCTCGCTCCTGTGCTTTTTTAATGTAGTATTTTCATCAATAAATTATGCGAAAAATAAGTTGATAAATAGAATAGGGGATCAATACTTGAACATTTGCTTGATTACATTTATCGAGTGAGATTTTATTCTAAAAGTGAAGGATGATGACATCATCAAGCAATTCCAAACAAGAAGGAATGCAAAATTAAATTGTAATTTTCTTTAAATCTTTTGTAATTTTTGTTATTAGATGATACAATTATTATATAAATAATTAGTACTACTGTGGTAGGTATTCTCTCCTTTGTGATGGAACAAATTTTTTTATGTGGGAATACCCTATCACCAAATTCTGGCTCCGCCATTGCTCCAACTTGATGTGCAGGATGCTCATATTTGGAGATTTTCTCCAACTGGCCAATTCTCAACAAAATCAGCATATGAATCTTTGTTTCGGGATCGATAATTATTCGGCCTGCTGAACGTATTTGGCATACTTGGGCGCCAGGGAAGTGTAAATTCTTCATTTGGCTTGCTGAGCATGATAGGTGTTGGACTTCGGATCGTTTGGCTAAGCGGGTGCTATCTCACCCAGAATCCTGTGTGCTATGTGACCAAGCAGAAGAGACAATAAACCATCTGTTGATCTCTTGCCTTTTCTCGAGGATGTTTTGGTATTGTATTCTGTGGATGGTGGTATTACACTCACTGTGCCCTCCACCTGGAGAGGCCTCTTTCGATGACAGGTTGCACTGGAGCAGTGAACAAGTGCAAGCTCCAGTGCGTAAGGGGCTGAATTCCCTGATCATCCTGGGTGCTTGGATGCTTTGGAAACATCGAAACCTTTGTGTCTTTGAGGGTGCATCACCCAACTGGAAACTGCCTTAAGTACAGTGAAGCAGGAGGTGAGTTTGTGGTTGTTGGCAGGGGCAAAAGGATTATCCTTTCAGCCTGCCCAGCAGTTACGAGTCTAAGAAGGCTAGTCGTTGCTTGTTGATATCGGTATGTGATAGGAAATCTCATTTCCTTCACCAGTGAGGATGTGTGTGGTTTGAGTTTGTAACTGGGGCATTCTTTATTACCCCACTTTTTCTTCTTCTTAATACAAAGATACGCAGTTCTGCTTGTTCGAGAAAAAAAAAAGGAAACCAAGTAAGATTACTGAGCCAACTGTGTTAGTATGAATCTGTAGAGATGATGTTTAAGGCTTAAAAAAATAGTTTGGAAATAAAATTATCTTACAGGCTTAGGAAACCCAAGTTATTATCCTTATTCACTTGTATAAGAACAATACTCACAATACAAAAATAGATAGGAGTATAGTTGGTTGGACACAGCATGTTCAGTAGCCTGTTTATGGAATAAAGTTAATATAACCTCTAAGTAATCATTATAGACTTATCCAGCTATTAATGGGTAGATAAGTAAATATCAGGCTCAGGAGAACAGTTTAAAATTTATGCATTTTCATAAGCTACCTACCTTAGTCTTAAACAAAGTACCTGATTAGTAAGGCCATATACGCTCAGGGTTGAAGGCACATCATGATTCCTAGCAATATCATGGGATATCCCTGAGGATGTTTCCTTAACTTCCTTATTTGTTACCCTGAAATGAGAAAGCCAAAGAGACATGCCATCTGCAAGGAGCATGTTTGCATCACATTGTCTCTTGCAACGCACTGTGCAACAATGACAATAGAAGACAGAGAAGCCAAAACGAAGCATAACAGATATCATAGTGGCTTAGCAGATACATGTAGTAATTTTTTTTTTGTACATTAGAATGGACAATTGTTCAAATCATGCCATATGGTCCAAAATTAGAAGAGTCAGTGAAGCACCTGTTTTTCAGTTGTCTACACACAGCAAGGGATGAGATCTTTTGTATGCTAGAGCCCATAGCAAACGGTGATGTGCCAAATTCCTTTTCTTGATCTTTCACTGTTTCTAGATTACCTGGACTAGCATCAGACCCAACCACAGGTTCAAATTGTGTTTCCTCTTTCAAGCACTTCGCTACATGCTCAGGGATTGTGACAGTTAATCTGAGGTCTTGCTCCATTTCTTCTATACATAACCTGTTCAGTAATTCAGCGGATTTGTTTGAACTTTGATGAATACCCATTTTTCCGCTGCCACTCCTTTTCAATTTCTTCTTAGCAGTATTATTTGTTTTGCTGACTTCTGGAATATATGGAAATTTAATATGGTTCCTTCCTGCTGTTCCACTACTCCTATGTATTCTATGGTCCCTGTGAGATTATAGCAAAGAATCAATTACTTAGCCTAAGTAGAGGCTTCAAGAAACTGGTAAAGAACACTTACTGACAGTAAATCAAAATGTTGTCAGAAAGCTCCCAAGCACGTTGTTTGATGCCCTTGCCTTTAGATTCAAAGGAAATATTCCTATATTATACCATTATATGTCATCATAGCAAAATAGTTGTAAAAATGAAAACATTATACAAAGAAATCTGAATAAGGTACAGTACCTTGGCAAACATTCTCGATGATGTGACTTTGGACAACGTCTACATACCGCAAACTGAAGTGCTCTCTGGGTTCTGTCCTCCATTTTCCTACATTTAAAGCACCAATGAACAGGGCATGTGAACGACATCCCCGACAAAATCCTTTTAGCCAGTTCACAGGCTTCATCATCAGGTTCCAGTAATTTTGCAACGCACTTGGGGTAGTAAAAGTGCCCACAAGATGCATTGTTACATACAAATACCTAAAAGAGAGAAATTAAGCAATTTAGCTCGACTAAATGAGACATTCAAACAAAACTCAACTGGATGGAAGAATTGCAGTTTGCCATCAGCTTTTCCTAAGCACTCCCTATGTCGTAACAGATGGGTACTAAAATTTCAAGAACATAAATGAGGAAATATTGTAACGACCGGGATTTTCCTTTCCTTTCGATAAGTCCCGATCTTTCGTGACCTTACCAATCTTAGGAGTTTGACAAGCACAACATCACAAACGATCAATCAAGAAACCATAACAGAAATATTAAACAAGAAACGAGAATAGAAAATAGCAAGTCAAAGAAAATTATTAGAATAAAATCCTCCAAAAAGATCCATCGACACGCAGACCAGAAACATCTCAGAGCAGATATATCACTATCGAGAATCCATCAAGAGCGACAGCGGAAGCATCATCATGGTAGCAGTAACGAACCTCCTCCACACAGGCTAGCTTGAGCGTAGGAGCGGACGTCACCAACCGTCAGAGACGTAATCGAAATCGAAGCTGAGAGTATCCTTTGAAAACAACAAATTAGAAAGCCGTGAGTACGCATACTCAACAAACCGCATACTATCTAACAACAATGAATGTATGCAAATAGTTTCAAAGGTAAATGCATAGCTCAAGTGCTATATACAAGTTTAAAACATTATATCTTATTTTAAAGATGCAAGAAAGCTTTATTTTAAAACTGTCAAATTTTATTATCTTACCCCGCAGAGATCTCCGTTATCTCGGACAAGGGTTCATTTTAAATACCGATGTAATCTCTACGTTCGGCCACAGCTCAAAGGCCGGAGTCCAAAATATTTTGAAATAGGAGAGGAGGAAGAAAAACAAAACTGCTCAACGAGGAGCACAACTCAGAAGGGTGTCCTTCTAAAAGGACGTGGCAATGCGTATCGATTAAAACTCTGCAGAGGTTATGCACCTGGACCCACGAGAAGCGTCATCGAGAACTACCGTCGTCGCCCCGACGAACACACAAAACCCGTCCACAAGCTTTAACTGGCGTCATCCGTCCTCCAGGATAGGGATCCCAAAAGCCTACGCAATCAAGTTCTGGAGCTGTGAAGAGCCTACCACTGATCAGGTGGGGTATCTCGATCTCATGTGGAGAGTCAGTGCTCTACACCACACTAACACAACACCGTCAACCCACGGGTAAACAACCAGTCTCGACAAGCTTCAAGATCAAGCCAACTGCCCATACAGGGTAACGTGGTGTACAAGGCTCGAAAAACTCGGTCCTTAATTACCACGACAGGCACCATCTCCAACCTCAACACCAATAACAAGTCTTACGGAAAGATCCCAGCCCGAATCTATCCATTGTACCCACAACAGGTACGCCTACAAGGACTTTCAAAAGTCCCCCAGCTCCTCATACTCCAACCTGCCTCCGCTAAATAGTTATGTATAGATATTTACAAAACTCACACATTTGAATCACATTTCAAAATCATTTAACACAAATTCCATTTTTATAGTGATAGGTGTGAGATAAAAATAAATGCAACTAAGCATGGCTAAGCATAAAAATAAAATAAATATTCTAAAGCAATCCTATGGTTGATATTTGTGGAACAGTAAATAGGCACGGCTTAGAAATGTTGCTAGCATATTTTAAAATAGTTGGCATGCAAATTAGGGTTGCAAACAAAACACGCAGTTTAAAATACTGGGTACAAAATGATCAAAGAAAGCGGCTTGCCTGACAACTCGAGATCGAAGTCGAGATCCAGGTCGACGAACTGAGCTGGCTCACAAAACTCCTCCTCGGGATCAGCAGCTAATCACAACACGAATAGGAGTCAGACACTAGGTACGCGACAATTAAAACCGAAAATTAAATCTAAATTAAAACTACTAGACTAAACGTGCGCAAAACGGTCTCCGAAAAATTCTACACCACACCGCGACAAGACAAATTAACGGAGCAATTTGGGAATAATCGGAGATCAAACGGAGTTTCTCGAAAATTGTAGACGATCTAGACCACAAAGATTTAGATTAATCGCAGAATAATTAATCGCAAATAAATTAACAATTAATCTAACAATTAATCAGAGAAGGAAAAGGAATTTAAGAGAGGAATCATTCTCACCGAGATCTGGAAATTGAAAATGAAAACCGGAGATCGGTGCACTGGAAAATCGGAGCGCGGAGAAACCAGAGCCAGCTATTGGAACTCGTAGCGGTGACGACGACTGAGGCTGACGCGGTGACGGGAGACGGCAGCAGGTGACCGCGACGCGGGATCGAGCCAGCGGCCGACACGCGGAGACGAGATCGCGAAATCCAGAGACGGCGTCACGCGGTGAAGTGGATCGGGGCGTCGGGTGACGGAGGCGGCGCTGGCTTCCACGCGGGCGGTGACGGCGACGGCAACGGAGATCGACACACGAGTGGCTCGGAGACACGGCACGGGGATCGAGGAGACGGCGACGCAGTCGAGGCGCG